>JAPMOQ010049656.1:8171091-8189998 GCA_026543055.1 Argiope trifasciata | reverse complement strand
ATATATATATATATATATATATATATATATATATTATATAGAGATATATATTAGAGAGAGAAGAAAGAAGAAAATTTAAAGCGATAAAATTGTAATCAAGATCAACGTTATCTTTGTAAGCAGATACAGAATTTAAAATCTACAATTCTTTTCATTTTTTATCAGCTAAGTAAATCAGAACTGCTCAGCAAATGCGGACAAGCAGAACTAATTGCAGTATTTCAAATTAGTCATGATGGAGGCTTATTTTAATAGGAACATATTTGTAATTTTCTTTAATAAGAAAAGAATTAGAAAACAATGCCCATCAAAAGCCTGGCATGATTATTTAAGCCATTAATAATATAAATTATTACTTCAAGTTAGCAACTTTTTGATAAGTTTTAAGTGATAAGCAAAGTAGAAATAAAAACGAATTCACGATGAACGTGCAACTTTAATTCCATTTCTAAACAATTCTATTAATTTATACCCAAGCTATTATTTATAAAACATTGATTTTAAGCTTGTGCTTACTTAGAACACATATACTGAGCAATTCAAAATCAAGTAATTTTATTTAATACTATATACAATTAAAAATATTTAAATAAGAAGATGCAAATAAAAGCGCAGTATGTATAGGGTAGAAGCTTCCAATTATATGTTATATCAGCTTAGTCCTACAGATGTAGCCTGTTTTTTCTGATATTAAATGGTTTATAATTATACTGTGAGCCAACAGGTTATAATTATACTTTGTGTAAAGCCTTGATTCTTCCCCCATCTGCAGCAGATGAAAGGGTCCAGGTTAAAATGCGCAAAACAAAATTAACATCAAACAGTTTCGCCAGTATAATAATGGAATGCATTCATCAGCATTATCATTTAAGTTTTCCGAGTTCAGCAATGGCGAAGTGAAATTTAAGCAACGAAGAAGGTGAATAAAATATATCTGGAAAATGTAATCAGTGGGGAAGGGATCTGATAACACGTTTTTCAATTTTAGACAAACCTCTTTTCAAGTTTTGGAAAATTCATACTTTTAATCACAAATATCTCCAATTTTACAAATTCTCCATGACGAAACTTACCTGTGTTCTTATTATAGTATAGCCTAAACTTTCCTGACTTGACCTTTTGGCCGATCTTCTTTATTTTGTACTAGCCGCCTTCGGCGATCTGCTGGTTCGCCATGAGTAATGGGTTCTAAAATTTTCAATTAAATCACATATTCATTAGCCTTGAATTAACTCCGGGCATTGATTGGCTTGAAATTAATATTTTCTTTAAGATGATGGACAGAAAGTTCTAAAAGAACGCGTTTTCCTAGTAATATTCTTTAATTTTATAAATCAGTCAGTTTTAAAGATTGATTTAGAAGACTGATTGATGTAGCAACTTTTATTTAAAATATTAATAAAAATATTTTGTAAAATATGCCTCACAGAGCAAAGTATGAAGAAATCTAAAATTCATTATTCATAAATGCATTGTTTGACTCAAACTACATAAAATGTAATTATTTACTTCATTTAGATGAAATTAATAGTATTAAACAATATAAATGCCTATTAATAATATTTTACAAATTGGCCATTGGAAAGGAATTTGAATGCATATCCTGTATAAATAAAGATAATTTATTCAATTAATGATTTAAATATTGCAAACGATCATAGAATCCTTCGCCTTGCATTTTTTAAAGAAAATATCACATTTTATATTCATATTATTTTATCCAGTCACGTGCTAAAAGTTGCATTTCTTCAGAATTCTTCTTTAATTTGCAATGATAGTTTTTTTATATATTTTTTAAATTTGAACTTCCGTCAAAATAATGGCAACACGGTGATAAAACCTAATTTTTTCCCTTTGACCTGCTCTTGCAGATTTTATAGAAACCTTAGCTTTGCATTTATTTTTTTAGAAACTATCACATTTTATAATGAAAAAAAATATTGAATTAATGATACAGATATTGCAAACGATAATAGAAATATGCCATTAAGTCGGGATTCCAATGCATATCCTGTCTAAATTCGATCAGGTTTACCGTAAAGAAGATTTATTGAATTATTTAGATATTGCAAACGATCATAGAATCCTTTGCTTTGCATTTATTTTTTTAGAAAATATCACATTTTATATTTCTTTTATTTTATCCAGTCACGTGTTAAAAGTTTCATTTCTTTAGATTTATTTTGCGATGATAGTTTTTTTTATTCGAACTTCCGGCATTCTTTTATTTTATCCAGTCACGTGATAAAAACATGGTTAAAATATTTCTTTAAAAATTCGTTAAAAACAGAAGCTTACATACTAAATTTAAAAAAAACTGATACCGTTAGAAAGCTAATTTTTTAAATCTTTAAATTGATATAAAAATCATGTTTGTGCAATAATATTTTCGGAAGTTATAGCGGAAAAACGTCGAAATTTCGCTTAAATTTTAATTAATTCAAATTCTAATTAAAAATTCGAAAAAAGGGCTCCGAGATGCACATTCCCGACCTCCAAGGTATACATGTACCAAATTTGGTAGCTGTAGGTCCAACGGTTTGGTCTGTAGAGCGTCAACACACACACGCACACATTGAGCTTTATTATAAGTATAGATCTAATTTATTTCGACGTTAAGAAAGCTGTGGGCTTACTTAAATTCACCATAATCACTTTACTAGCGATACACGTTACTTCTCTGGCTATACTAAACATTGTTTTGAATTTAAAGGGGTTATAAGGATTTTACCGATCACTCTACCTATTTTATATCTTCGATTTCCTAATTTTAATATATTTTTAACATTTTCAATAATATTTAGCAGTTTAATTAACTAGTTAAGTGTAAAATCCCAATAGCAGCATTTTAAAACATTGAATATTTTCTACATGATCGTTATTCAGAAGAAAATGATGAACACGGCATTTCCAAATATCCTAAACTATGCAGCGTTACACTCGCAAAATACTGATTTTATTATTTCTCAAATGATTTAAGAGTAACCTCTGCCCTGGTCTCCAAATATAACATGCATAAATCATTAATTTGCAGAACACTTTTAAAATAAGACACCTCTACACACATTTGTATAGATAGAAAGGTATTTATTATAATCTCCTACAAGTCTTGCTTAGAAAAATACTTCAATTTTAAATTTTTACAAAATATTCACTCTAGCTTTATACACAAGACAAATTCCAAACATTTTGCTCAACAACAACAACAAAAATTCATATTCATGAAATGTTTTTCCGACAAAAGGAGTAAGTGATGTGTTTTTTAAACGGCATCTCTTACTCTTTTTGGGATTATTACAGAAAGTGCTTCCCCCCCCCCCCCAAGTTCTTTGTTAAGTCCATTATCAGATAGTGACGCGATTCGAATAGGAAGCCAGAAAGTTGGAAAAAGAGGCAATGAGAACGTTTTCTGAAACTTATACAGCTTCAAACGGAAATTAAGTTGTGACAGCAATTACTTTAGGCACATGTAGATAAGATTCTGAAGCTCGAGAACGGACAAACAGTGTAGCTCAAAATTGGAACACAAGTGAGTAGAAAATAAGTATTTTAAGAATACTGATAAAATGAAACTATTTCGCACATAAAATACAAAATAGGTTCAGTTGTCTAGAGGAATTTGTAAAAAATTATATAGTGTATATATATTTCATTATGTAATAAAGTATATTCATATACAATTGAGAAAAAAATTATAGATGTGATAAATAAAAATATAGGAATTCCCTTCAAATTAAACAAGAAAATAAACACCACAGGAAAAGTTAAAGCACAAATAAATTTAATTTTTGTTAGTTTCTTGATATCAGAAGAGAAGTAGTCTTAAAATAATTTAGCACCTATCGCTTTAAATTGTCAAAATCCGCCACTGATTGCAAAACTTTATGTAATACGAAAAAAATAATGAAAAAAAAAATTTTAATATTCAATTCCTACTCAGGTCAACAAAGAATTTTTTTTATTTTAGTTACTTTTTAGTCTTAGCTTTAGTTTTTTACTGTAATCCTGGCATTTACTGATTGAGCTGCTGCCAGTTGCTAAAAGTGCTTAAAGTATTAAAATTTAATTAATGAATTAAAGCTTGAAAAACTGTATTAACGTCAAGTGTCATTCACTACAAGTTTAAAAAAAATGTTTTGAACTTGAGTGATGAATAAAAAGTATTTCATTAACGATTTAAAAAATTTGAACAAGGTATATAAATAAATATATATAGAGAGAGTATGAATTTACAGATGGAACTGGGAAAAAAAAAGAGGATGGGGGGTAAGTAAAGCTGTCACGAAATAATCAGTCTCGCAACTTATTTTTAAACTTTAAAATAATATTTTCATAATAATGAACATAGCTTTTTTTTTGTAACATTGAAGAAAATACTTCGAGAGAATTAGAAATAATTTAATGTTTTTTAGTTTCATCTTTTCCAGTCATATTTATTAAAAACTCTAATAAGCATCACGGTTTTATTTTGAAAATAAGGTCAGTCGTCTGAAATATTTGATAGCACACAAATTTTTTCAGCAATATGAAGGAGTAAAGTAATATACTAGAAGATGGGATAATATAAATTAAATAAAACGAGCATCACTCATTCTATAATTATTAGGAACAATGGGGAAAAAATGCTCTTTATTTATATAAACTGAGAACAGTTCTTTTTATCTATTTACAAGTCAATACTATATCATATGATTGATAGACAAAATGGCCATTTTTAATAATTACATAGAGAGAATGAATGCCACTTTCCAAAAATCAAGATAGGGAATGAAAAATTCATAGAAAGCGAAGATTACTGACCCCCCCCCCCTTTATTAAGAAAAATATTTTAGTAAATAAAAACCTACAGGAAAAAGAAACACACACACTGAACGGTTTAAATGTTTTGTGGTAGAAGAATCTTCCTTTATCAAGTACGCTAGGCTTTAGAGAACAATACGCAAGAAAGAATGTGTTCATATGTTTTCAGACGTATACTATTTTTAAGAAGAAAAAACAAAAAATAAACATATCAAAGTTTTAATATATCACTGTACACATCAAAGGTTGTTAATAATTCTAATTTTATAATCAAGATCACGCTATTTTATTCTGTAATCCGTACACTACAATATCACAATTAAATACACTTCAACTGTAAAACCTTCCAATAACAGCTGAAATCATCTAAAGGAATAGATGGTAATAATTTAGAAGTAACAATTAATAACATAAAAGTAAAAACAAATTCACAAAAAACTCTACAAAGAAATAAGAGAAAAATAATTCTTTTTAATTTCTTAAAATGAAACATGAATGGTGGGGGCCGAAGATACTTTTTCTCCGAATAAAATGTCAAACCAACATAATGAAAAGTCTAAGTGAGTCGACAAAATCTATTAGAAAAAGTAGATTTACCATTTGAAAACAGAAATACTTGATGGTAAATATTTTATGTTTACAAATTAAGAAGGCTGATAGTTGGCAACAGGAGCATAAAGAATCACTATATAACATGGGGTCCCAAAACGACGTTTAGGAGGTGAAAATCGGAAAAATATAGAATCGGAGAACGTTTGGAAACTGTAAAAAGAAAATAACAAATGGTGTTTCAACTATGATTTTTTCCCCATGCTGGTAATATGCGGATTTGATGATATAGGGGGTCATAAATTACCGAAAATGAAAAAGTGGATTAGAATCCACATTTGCAAAAATGTTAAAACTTGAAGGAAAATAAAATCTTGAAAATGTAAGGAATTTTATATTCTATAATTTGATAAAGCGCGTAGTGTGAGAACGGAGGATTTTAAAGATAATCAAGAAAAACTAAAATGGGAACCAAAAAACATCGATGCAACAACAGTACCGATTTTCGCAGAAAGCGTTATCAAATTCGAACGATAAATTCTGAGAAAGGATAATAGGCATTAAGTAGATGAAAAATTACCAGAAAACCTAGGGTCACAGGTAACGTTTTTCAATGAAAATCGCAAATCGGGTGGAGTTCGTAAGCTCGATACTAGACGCCACACTGGAAGATGCACTCTTTTCTGCAAGAATTTTATTCGCAAATGAAGCCTGCTTTACGAGATAAGGTGTCTTGAACACGCACAATGCGAATATTTGGTCATTCGAAAATCCCCGTTCCACTATTTCATCGAATGTACAAAAGGTTTGATATTAACCATCTGGGCAGAGTCCTTTATTCGGACCGTGCTTTCTGCCCAAATGCCCCAAAGTACCCCCCCCCCCTCTTTTTTTTGCAGCACGTTCCTCCGGATTTACTGCAGGGAGTACCGACAATTGTACACCAGAACATCTGGTTAATGCATGATTGAGCACTAACGCATTTTAGTTACACTCGTGAAACCTGACTTGTTGTTTGCGAATGAAGTTTCACGACCATCAAATATGCAATGTCCATCAATGAATATTTGCTCTCTGCTTTTATTTTTCTCAAACGCATGGAAAATTCACATAAGAGAAAGCTTCTTTTTCAATTTCCTTTTTCTTAATCCTTGCATTCATAGGGCGATTCTCTTCGCCAGATTCATTGTCTTTTCGGCGTCTGTTTTTAAAATTTTCACTGAATAAACAGTACCAACAACCCCATGTTTTCTAGTAATTTTTCATCTACTTGATGCTTATTATTCCTTGCTCTAAATGTCTTTCGAATTTGACAACACCCTCTGCGAACATCGGTACTGACGTTGCAGCGATGTCTTCTGGTTCTCATTTTAGTTTTTCTTGGATATTTTTAAAACTCCCATGTTCTCACATTACATGCTTATATTAAATTATTGAATATAAAATTCTTTACATTTTCAAGCTTTTATTGTACTCCAAGTTTTATACTTATGCAAGTATGGGTTTTCATACTTCACACTTTTTTGTTTTCAGTAATTTACGATTCCTATATCATCAAACTAGCATGAGAATAAAACTTTCTTAAAAATATGGTATTGTAAAAAATAAATAAAGTAAAACACCGTTTGTTATTTTCTTATTTTTTTTTTTTACAGTTTCAAACAGTTCTCAGACTATACTTTTGTGATTTTCGCCTCCTAATCTCCTTCATTTGGGACACAATGTTGTACGGTAATTCTTTATCCTCCCGAAGCCTACTATGACACCTATGAATTTGTCGGTTGAATTCGGCAACACTCTGTATATATATATAGAGGGTGTTGGGAATTTGAAAGGATATCGTTATTGTATACTCCACAAGTAGTAGCAAAAGCCAAGAATAGTTTATAATCCATGGAAGTGCAATTAATATATTTGTGAATCATTCATTTAATTTCAAAACATTTTTCCTTCATGTTGAGTTCTATTTTATTTATTACCACCAATAATTTAAATGCTCCGAAAGAAAAACAAGAAAATTTCTTCTCCAAGTTCCCCGAGTTTTGTACTTGCCCATTGTGCATGTATCTTTCATATTTTGTCTCAAGGCACCTTGAAGATCTTGCTTTCATTTAATTTTCTTTTTCTTACTAACTATTGAAGTTCTAATATTCCAATTTGAAAGGCTAAATTGAATTTACTATTTAACTCTTTTCCTTTTAGTTACCTAAATTACAAGAGAATTGCTTAGAGGCAAGATTCAATTTGATTATCCACACCTGGATTCACATAGGTTTTATATCTTTCCCATAGAAAATATTTTTCTCCACTGGACAAATGTGTAAGTCAACATTTTCTTTCTTTTTTCTACCTTTAAATATTAATCAAAAATATTTACCTCCAAAAATATACTGTTACCACAGCTATAGTGAAATTTTCCTTCTGAATCCCACAAGTAAATGTAAGAAAGGGTGGAGGTCCAATTTTAAGTTAAATGGGTTTAAAAATGGAGGCCAAAATTTAGTTAAGTGCATGTATATGGAATATTTTAATATAATGGTGTAAGCAGGGATTAAATAATTACCCTCTTTTTAATTTTAAATAGCAAGCAGTTTGATACACGTTATTACAATTAATATTTTCATGACCCCCAAAGCTTACATATGCAATCTGCTTTTTAGTCAGGACTTGGACTTAAAAGTTTAAGAAATCATGATTCAAACAAATCAGATTAAATATATTATTGCATTGAATTTTAGTTGAAATATAAGCTTTTTAATATATTTAAAAAATGCACTATAATTTAAGCATCCTTAAAATTAAAAAAAAATACAATCCTTTGTGTATTTAATTTCTCTAATTGTAATGATTCTAGAAGAAATTAAGTGTCCATAAATGAATTTTAAAATATTGATAAATTCTTTATAATAATCTTTCTACATGGGAACTTCTATATTTTACAATATTTTAATGTTATTACAATCATTAATTCAAATACAATCATTTATTTCTAAATAGTATAGAATAATAAAAATCTCCAATAAGAATTTTAGCCAAAATAACAGCATTTTGCTTTCAAAATTTATTAAGTCTCATCTTTAAAAGTAAAATCTGACCATTCAACACTATACTGTTGCTTAATATATGAATTCATCAGTAACAAAACACACAAAAATTATTCAAAAATGTTTACATATTCTTTTAAAAATTCAGAACTTTCCAAACAAAAATAAAATATGAGGTGATTTTATTTTACTGTTTAATACTAAGAGGTCAACAATGCATTTCAGTCATCTAATTATCATTACATGAAATGAAAAATCACATCATGCAAAATTAATAAATACACATATTAGTATAACTTTTTTCTGAATATAAATTAAATATCATTAGTAAGAAGATTGATTATCAAGATAAGAACCTCAAAATTTATATCTATAATCAATGATAAGTAGAAAACACTGTGTAGCCACATCACCAGTAAATCATACAATATGAATTTCTGCACATCACTGCACTACAAAAAGAGTTTAGCAAAATTAGGAGCCTTTATTATTATTATTCAGATACATAAGATAAATACAGGGTGGTCAGAAAACATGGGATAAGTATTTTTCATAAATATTACACGTAGATTACATCAATTACAAAGTTACATTAAATAAAAAAGACAATTGTATGAAAATACTTTGGCTTCTACAGAAGTTAATAAGTTTAAAAAAATTGCTATATGGTTCCCATAGTGCAAGAGTCATTTAGGAAAATGTTTCTCTGTATTCATCTATGCGCATATAAAGATTCACAATTTTATCTGCTCATCACTACTTTCAGAAATCACCTTTTTCTTAATCTATTTTTGTTAATGAAGTATTTTTTTCAAATTTTGTTCAGCCTTATTTGTTTAGTTTATTCAAGATTATATGCAATAAAACTTAACTTTTGGTCTTCCTTTACTTGTTCCTATTCATCATTGAGTGAAATGCTTTGAATTTTCATGGGATATCATTGTGCTGGTCAATCATATATTTAAGAATGAATAGTAAAACATTGGGATCAGAATTTGTATTAACATATTTGCAATAACTGAACCATACATGAAATCTGAATAAATCTACAAGATAAAGGCAGAAACTTATCATCTGAGGAAATAATTTTATTAAGGATAATAAATCCTATAATATTAAAACTTTCCATGATAAAAAATTTTAGACAGATTTAGCAAGTCAACTTGAGGACTATAACTATTAGTTTGTGTTAACATAAAGTTGTTCATTTGCTAGTTGTAATATAATTTGAATATATCAAATAAATTCCTGTCAAATCAAAGTATTAATGATTGCTGTATGGATGAAATCATGATAATCACACCAATTTTTTATAATCTCAATAACAGGGATAGTTACATAAATTTTGTAGTTGTCAAGGAATTGCAATAGTAGTTTTTATGGACTTTTGATTGGATATGATCAATGCAATTAAGTAATGGAAAATATTGCAGATATTATGGAAGGAAATATTTCAAAGAAAGCAATCTAAAAATTTGAAAATTATCCTGGAATTTTTTTTTAAGGCAACTTAATCAATCTCACTTTCACAGTTGCAAATTTGACTTAATAAAGAAGGTGACAGAAACTTGTAAGGTATCTCACAAGCAGGTCAATTCCAAAGTAGAAAATAAAATTCTTTATTCACAATTAAGAAAGAAATACTGAGTTTTTTATGCAATGACATATTCTAATAACTAGCCGCCTTTGGCGACCAGCTGGTTTGCCATGAGTAATTCGTTCTAAAATTTTCAATTAAATCACATATTCATTAGCCTTGAAGTAATTCCGGGCATGTATTGTCCTGAAATAAATATTTTCTTTAAGAGGATGGACGGAAATTTCTAAAAGTTCACCTTTTCCTAATAATATTCTTTAATTTTATAAATCAGTCAGTTTGAACCATCGGTTATGCTTCCAAAATATTAAAAAAAAAATTCCATAATGTTGCCAAAGTATTAAATATGTTTTTTAAAAAAAGTGAGAAAGGGAAAAAAAGTATTAAATTAATGATACAGATATTGCAAACGATTACATAAATATGCCATTAAGTCGGTATTTCAATGCATATCCTGTCTAAATTAAATCAGGTTTACCGTAAATAAAGAAGATTTATTGAGTTAATGATATAGATATTGCAAATGATTGTAGAAACATTTGTTTTGCATTTATTTTTTAAAGAAAATATCACATTTTATATTTATTTTATTTTATCCAGTCACGTGCTGAAAGTTGCATTTCTTTAGATTTATTTTGCGACGATAGTTTTTTTTTTATTCGAACTTCCGGCATTCTTTTATTTTATCCAGTCACATGATAAAAACATGGTTAAAATATTTCTTTAAAAATTCGTTAAAAACAGAAGCTTACATACTAAATTTAAAAAAAACTGATACCGTTAGAAAGCTAATTTTTTAAATCTTTAAATTGATATAAAAATCATGTTTGTGCAATAATATTTTCGGAAGTTATAGCGGAAAAACGTCAAAATTTCGCTTAAATTTTAATTAATTCAAAATTCTAATTAAAAATTCGAAAAAAGGGCTTCGAGGTGCACATTCCGGACCTCCAAGGTATACATGTACCAAATTTGGTAACTGTAGGTCCAACGGTCTGGCCTGTAGAGCGCCAACACACACACACACACATTGAGCTTTATTATAAGTATAGATAGATGAGGAATGTTTTGAAATATTCATGATTTATGATATATGTAATTCTAAAGCATCTGTATATGCATTGTGTATGCAATTTCAAATAGAAGAACATCTGTATACAAATATAGAAGATATTCCTTTTTTTATAAGTTTTCAATTAAAATATTAATTAATCATAAAGACTTCAATTAATATATTAATTAATCATATTAGAAACAAAATAATTATGTTCTCATTTCACACAATTAATAATGGGTTGTCATACATGTATAATTTCTGAAATGAGCAATAAAGACTAATTTAAATGCCAGTGGGACATATAAAAAATAGACCAAGTCAATAAATTCACCAGTAATTATCTATACAAATTTTATAATAGAAGTATGAAACTTTCAGAATACATTGATAAGAAAAACATTTTATTGATACTTTTACATTATGAATGCCATATAAAAACACACTATTTAAGAAAATAAACTCGTCTTTTTTTTAATAACACATGAGTATATATATTGTAAATAATATATTAAAATATGTTAAAAAATGGAATAATTTACTGTTATAATGGAATAACTATAATAATATTTTTATATTTACTGTTATAATGGAATAACTACTGTCTCTTCAGTACAAATTTATTAATTTTAAATTCACTTCTAGATGAGCTAGAGAACTGAAGTATAGTTCACAACTAAATGGCAATGCAATATAAACTCATTTTCTTGTCTGTTTGGAACAAGTTATGCCAATAGGTACAGCTCATCAACACACACAACTCCAGAAGCAGAAAATAATTTTTTTATACACCACATTCTTAAAATGAATTTAAAAGAATAAAATAATTTATCCTGGTCTTATACCTATTTATAACCCCATACCAATCTCTTAACTCTACCCAGATTATCTAGATAATTTATCTACGATTCTTAAAAATTTACAATCAGGAATTTTTAGAATTTGTATGGAGCTAGGAGAAATGATTTTATACTTATCAGTCAATTTTAAAAGCCTAGCATGTTAAAGAAATATTTAAATAATTTTATTGATTAGTTTTAATACATAAAAAGCTTGTTCTTGTTTATATCTGGGACATATATTTGTCATTTAATTATTTTATCTCTGTCATACTCAACTTCATGTCAAGAAATAGTTAATATCCTTCTTGTATTGTCTAACTGTCAATGATCACAGAGATAAATTCAGCAGTTTTAACGATTTTTGTCCAAATTTGGTAAAAATTAAAATTATAAAACTCAAAGCAAATCTTAAACAACAGCAATTTTGAATGAGATTTGGTGCATCATTACTGGAAAAATGCTCGTTTGATGAGCATATTGCAATTCCACATGTATGGTGCATCTTTTTTGTTGTTTTGAGATTCTATTAGCTTGATTACATATTTAAAAAGTTCCAAAAACTGAGCATTGGGACATATCCTTTTTTTCAAATAAATTTAATTTTTACATATTTAAAAACTATGTACATCCATAATTAAAAAAATTACAGAAAAATCAAGCAATTTTTAAAGTAAGAATAAAAAATAAAATTTATTTTCATATTTCTTTTCAGTGGTTTTAATAGAATGAGCAATTTTTAACTATCAAATGAATTTAGAAAGGTAACAATGAACTCATTTCCTTTTTTTTTACTAACAAAAACTTAATACAATTATAGATTATTTACATATGAATTTTTGAAAATGCTCAAGACTCATAACATATGCTAACATTCAAGAGAGAGTACTGTCATTGTAATCATTTACCTGTAAACCTTTAGCACCAGGATCAATGCCTGAATCAAGAATAGCTATTCTTATTCCTCGACCATCGTATTCTGGATATTTAGTCAAGAAAGATGATACATTAGTTTCCCTCTTAGGCAACAAAGCCCAAATAGGAAAATCATTTCCATTACTGCTAGCCATATTCATTCCCTTAACATCCAGCAGCTATCCACGGTATTACTGATATGATCGAGCAGTTTGTGTAAAATAAGAAACAAAAACCAGAGAGTGGGGGTGGAAGGGAGATTGTTGCCAGTTGCCAGGTATTAAAAACTGTGCTAACCGGCTAAAAGAGCTTCGGTGGTTTTGTTTTATTTTCGGTGGATATTTGTTGAATTTAATTTTTTATTAGTATGGATGCTATAATGCAAAAATAATGTTTTAATGTTTTAAGTCAACAAATATTTAAAAACTATAGAATCATTTAGCCAAATTTGTGACTTTTTTAGAAAAAGAATATTTAAGAAGTGCTAAAAATATTTTCACATATTATCTGTTTTAGTGAATATAAGAATAAAGCTATTTTGATTTTATAATAAATGATTTTATAATTTTTTATTCTGAAAAATAAATTTATTCTACTCATTTAAATTAAAATAAAATAATTTTACTTTCGGTTTTCAATTTCTGCCCGTCTGCACATGTTTTAACTGTCACCGTTGACTTAGATTTGATTTGTGATCGATCTGACTATATTTCAATTTAGTTGTACTTCACGAAACATGAATTTACTGCTGTACGTGTTGTAGAGTAAAGCTAATCCAAAAATCTTACTTATTTCAAACCACATCAATATCCAAAATATAATTTTTTTTTCTCATCGATGGTGTGAATGAAAGTTTTGGGTCTTTCTTAAATGCCGTTTTATTTTCTAATTCTACTTCAAGCATCGAAACCCCTTGCCCTCTAAGAGGTGAGAACTAATTATATATTATTACTTTGTGTTTAGGAAATATTTTTTCTGTCATTGTTTTGTGGAATTTCGTTGAAAATCTCCTCGTGTCTTTTTTTGAAATAATTGCTTGAAATGTATTCAAATTATTTACTATTTTATGAGTTCCCTAATAGATTTTCATTTGCCCTACATTGTCGTTTTTTTTTGAAACATGACTAGGTAATAGCTGAAAATTGTTTGAGGTAGAGAAATCATATTGATTCATTTGATTTTTATAAATAATTTTCTTGAATGTAGTGTCAGGAGATCCTCAATTTATTAATTTTTACATTCTTGTTTTTTAGGAAGTGATAAAATATGAATATAGGAAGCTTGATTTTGCAAGAAATTTACATGCATATATGCAATATTAATCCTTTTGAAAAATGATTATAAAATAGCTTGAAACTGTTAGGAAAAATGTAGAGTTATGAATACATTTGATTTTTACAAATGTCTTTCTTAAAACTATTAGAAGAAAATCTGCAGTTTTATAATTTTTAATTCATGGTGATTTTGGCAAATACTTCAACTTCAAAATGGAGAACTTGAATTGCATGTATTTATATGCAGTTAAATTTCATGTTGTGTGAGATAATTATTACGGATAAACAAGGAAAACAGATTTTTAAAAATACATCAAACTTTATATTTATAGTTCCCAATGAATTATTAATAAATAAAGTAGCATTATTCGAAAGTAATTATTTCTTAATGATAAATTATGTATTTTTTAATCTGATGGTTCTCATAACTTTTTTTTTTTTACTCTTGCAGGTTTCTGTCTCTTGTTTAGTGTTTTGATTAGATAACATGAGCTTTATTTAAGATAATTACTCAATAAATGCCTCCAAATTTTACAAAAATTATTGAAAAACCAATTTTTTGCTGTTTAATTTCGATGTAATTAATCAAAGATTTTGTCTTTTTAAAAATTCACAGTATTTGATATTTTACAATAAAATATCGAATGATATATAGTTATATAAATGAAATAACATAAGATTTTTGCAAATTTGTTGTCAACGAAAGCTTGTGTTTGTCTTTCATTAAAGTGGAGCTTGAGATGAAAATAAAATATTAAATTGCTGTATAATTTGGGAGAAACAACAGATTTAGGTGTTTCCAGTAATGCTATTTTGGGAAGTATCAAACATCGATTTCATTAATTTTATATTACTTTAAAGAAATAAAAGATCCTTTTTTGGGAATTCCATTACATTGAAATTTTACCATGATATAAATATATTAATAAAAACAAAGGTATGAGAAAACAAAAATTTATTCTAACTATCTATAGTTGTAGAATTTGACATTTTGAAGATCAACTCCATATATTTATTGTTATAGTAAATAACATAAATTGTTGTTTCGAAGACTGGGATTGTAGTTAGCAATTTCAAAAACACTTTCGTAATGTACAAAATTATTCTAAAAGCAGGAGTTATCATGTTTAAACTTTCTTAGATATACTTCTTCAGATGCTATTATAACAAGAATATAAATAACATGCATACAGTTGTAATATAGAAAATTCATAAAATTTGAATGAATTATTGTTTTCATTAATAAAAAAAAATAAGTTTTAAATTTTTTAATAAAGTAAAAGGAGATCATTAGTAGTAATAAATTATAAAATTATTGTTGCATTTAATTGTATAATTTTCATAAGTTGGATTTAATGAGAAGCAATATCTCCATTAACAGTTTGTGAAAGGAAAATTCTGCTTTTGGTACATTCAATGTATTTTTAGATTTCACCTTTAAAGCTTTTTTAATTTCTAAAAGAAATATCAGTTTTAAGTATATGGAATTTTTAAAAAAATATTTAATACTTGTTTTTAATTATTTGAATTAGTTGTTAATATTTAAAACATTGCATTCCTGATTTTATTAAGATATATATTATTTTCACCCTTATTAAACTGTAGCAGTTTCGTTAATTTGCATTGAAGTTTTAAAATTGTTGATCAGAAAGTCATTTAGAAACTGCAGAATACCCGTGCACATTCTTTATTAAATTGGAAAATCCTATTATTAATGGATGGATTTATCCTGAGTTATCACATATTATGAAATTTAAATTGATTTGTTTTATACTTCTGTCATATTTGTACAAGTAAAAATTCATCAAATAAAAAAAATGTATTATCTCCTTCCTATTTTTGAAACCTTAGAATTAATGAGGGGAAGATATCTATGAATGTAGAATTTTTTTAATAAAATTTATATAACATTTAACTATTATATTATGGTGTCAAGAAAGCTGATAAAAGAAAAAAATGTTGCTTTATAAATCCATTATTTAAAGAATTTTAAATCTAAAAAACAGTTAAATTGGCTAAACATAAATAAGCTGACAGCATCGATTCCTACTAGGGAGAAAACTTAACTGATCAAAGAAGGAAATTGGAGTGGGTACCTCCCCCCCTTTTTTTTAAGCTTATTTACAATAGAAGCTTAGTATGAAATTATTTGAAGTTGTGCTGTTGTCCCATTTTATCATTAGTAAGCATAGTAAAATCTGTCAAAAACAAATATACAATAATTGAGTCATGAAAAAAAAAAAGCTCTTAAAATAGAATGTATTAATAGCATTAACAACTTTTTATTAGTCACATTTGTACTTCATGTATTGTTCACTTTCATTATATGACATGACCTTTTATGTTATATAGCATATTATTGTTATAAAATGATGAGAATTTAGGGAAACATGTGAAGATAATTTTTATATATGAACTTAGCTGTGAAATATTTTTTTGTTTATTTTTTCATAACTATTGGCCAATGAGTGTCCATCCCTTAAATTTTTGCATAGCAAATTATTTCAGCAAAATGGTTATTTCGATTTGAAACACAAAATACAAAATTAGAACTGTCAATATAAAATTACATTGGAATTAAAAATGCAAAGTTATAAACTTATGGACAGAAATAAGAAAAAGTACTGAAGTTTCATCAAGAAGCCGTTTGTAATTTGAAAGCTTATTTAATTGACAAAATGTAGCTGCAATAGATATATTATTTTATCTTTATAGAAATGTGTAAATTTTATAAATAATATATTGTAACAGCAAAGCTCTATATTTTTGTTACAAATAATTCAACTTCTACTAAAGGGTCAGACTTTATATGAGAATGTTAAAATGAGATTGTAATTAATTTTTAAAAATTGAAAATGATAAAAATTAAATGTTTAAAAATCGCCTTTAGTTTTTCTCGGTTTTAAAGTTAAAGATTAAAGAAAACCTTTTTATGTTTTCATTTCCAAAGCACCTAAAGAGAAATTGTAATTTTCAAATTTGAATTCCAGATTTAGACAAATCCCTATTTTCAAACTTTCCAGAATCGCCCACCACATTTTTAGAATTATCTGTTTGTGAATGTGATAAATTAAAAATGCTTTGAGTATGATGCGTGAATTTCGGGACATGGTCGTTACACCGAATGTCTAGATTGGTTTTAAATTTTGAAAGAAATTCATTTTTAGGAAGTTTGTCTATCTGCCCAGTACAAGAGAATACTATAACTACAAAACGCAACGAGCTGGATAAATGAAATTTGTTTTAAAGTTTTAAAATTAAAAATGTAAATTTGAAATAAAATTTTGAACTAGATTCCTTAATGGCTTGCCATTTGTCAATCCGCACAGTAAACTCAACTCAGCTATTTAGATTAATGAAATATGGCCGGTAATATTGTTGACTCAACTTTTAGCTTTGTGTTAAATTTTGCTTTAATCGGCCGGCAGAAGTTCGAAAGGCGTTAATTTTCTTCACTATTCTAAGCATAAAAACGTTAATGTGTGACAATAAATCTTAACATTCGTGATGTTAATGCCTTGCCCATGGTCCGCAATTTTTACACCTGAATGAAACGAAACTTTCACTCAGCTTGGGATCCTAAATCACTCGTTAATATCAGGGTTAAAAAATGAAAAAAAAAATTTTTCAGATCAAAACACGGCATGATAGGAACTTCTCAGACCGAAAGACGTGTCGTTATAGTCTTTAGCTAGTGTAGAACTTGAAGTGACATGCTACAAGTTGAATATGATTGATGAAGGCATCAAAAAATTGTAAACGAAACTGCTGACACAAATAATGTGGAAATGAAATTTTGAATGTTTCAATGCTATTTAGAGGACAGGGAAAGATATGAATGTAAACTTTTGAAACTGAAGAAGATATTAAATTAAAATGGAAACAAATTTGGCCTAGCTATCAATTTTATGAACTATTCCTCTCTATTATGCGCGAATTAAAGCATCGATTTTTCTTTGATTTGGAATTTTTAGATTATCATATAGATTTAAATACTTTTTTTTGCCATAGTGACGATTTTCAACTTTTATATAGTTCGTTTTGTAAAAACTATCTACTGTTAAAAAGTTCTTGTCCATAATTACTCTGAAAAAACCGACCCCCTTTCCAACAAGTCTAGAACCATTTAACATTCGACTTTTCCAGATTTCTACAAACAAGACTTGGAAGTCAAATTTTAGTAATTCTGAATTATATATTCTTTTTCGGACTCTTCCCTGTATCTATAATATGAGACTTTTTAGATTTATTCATCCGTGCAGAGCAATTCTGCGTTAATGGTGTGAATTCTCTTCTTTTATTCCCATAGTTTTTCAGGTCCAGGAAGCTTTACTGAGATATATTTTGAAATTGATTAATAAAAATTTCTTTTGTTATCCGAATGCTGTAGTCGTAGAAGGAGAAACCTTTGAAAAATTCTTTTTTTTTCCTTCCGAAAAGAAACATTTGTGGGGACTTTAGCTGCGTAGTCTTTAAACAATTTTGGCAAAATAATTAACTATTTGCCTATGGTAATCAGATGTTTGTGCACCATATTAATATATATTTGGTCAAAAAATATTTTAAATTATATTTGTAAGATTATTATTGAATATTCTAATTGATTGATTATGCTTGAAAAATGACAAAATTTGTTTAATGGATGGGTGCTCTTTCCGATTTATTTCGACAAGTTCTAGAAAAAATTCAGTGTTATCGGCTGGCGACCTTTGATGGTGTAACTAAAGGTCATATGTTTTCATATGAAATGAGAGTTGGCAAAAGTAGTGAAGTGGTGGTAACTGAATGGAACTTATACAGAATGTATATTTTAGAACTTATACAGAATGTATATT
>JAPMOQ010049656.1:8069529-8171081 GCA_026543055.1 Argiope trifasciata | reverse complement strand
ATGTATATTTTAGAACTTATACAGAATGTATATTTTAGAACTTATACGGAATGTATATTTTAGGGATTTAATTCGAAAATAGAAAGTAATATAGGAATGGCGATTATTGATGTTCTAAGGTACATGAGCTTTCATGTGAAATAAAACTGGTACTGCCATAATTGCTGGGGTTATTTTTTTCTCTCGTGATGTTTTTGAGATTTCTATCGAAGATAAAGCACGGCCAGAGGCATATACAGCGGACGTACGCTTTCATATAAAATAAATGTTATGGGAAATCGGATCTGGCGGACAGGTTCTTTGGCTTTGCCAATTGCTTTATAAATATATATTTTGAAATTTTTTATGAAGTATATTCTGAAATCTAAATCAATATACGAAAACTTCTCGTTTCTGTTAGTTTACATTTAGATAATTTCTGAATTAGAATAATGAGTATCAATTTTCATGTGATTAAGTCTCACTGTAAGAATTATCACGATTATTTTGATTTTTGTTATTATATCTGCTGGTAAAAATAAAATAAGCATCCTTATAAAAAGTAATGCTTTTTCTTAGTTAGGACCTAAGATTTAATAATAAAATATTTAGTAAAGACCCCCTCCCCTCACCCTCTTTCCTTCTAACAATTTGAAATAAAATAACAGACGCTTTTAAACAAATGAGAAGGTTTGATTTCGGTAAATGCAAGGCGTTTTTTTCTTTCCTGTTTAAAAAAAATATAACAAGACTATAATGAAATTTGTTTGTCGGAAAAATTTATTAATACCTTATCACATTAACACCCCCCCCCCCCCCAAGGACTGTATTATGCCTGATAGTTGCAAAGAGAAGAGAGATCCGATGAAACTCGAACAGAAAATCAAGGGGAAGATAATATTGGAGAAATGAATGTGAAATGAAAACGTGTTGTTTTTCAATGAAATTTGTTAGGTGGCTGAAAATAACGAAAGAAACTTCAAGTGTATTTTTTTTGTTGTTGTTGTCAGCTGCAGTTAACCGTATTCTTATGGGATTGGCATGAAAAGAATAACCTGCCCTTCTTAATTTGATTCGTGAACAGTAGGACTTTTCGAAAACACATTTAGACCGATTTAGCTGATGAAATGTAACTGTATTTCTTTTTTTAGTTTCATTTCATATCTCTTCCCTAGAATCAAACTTGACAGATTATCGTTAGGGATCCCGTACCACGAAGAAATAAAACATGGATGGTATTATGTTTGATTGATAGACGATCCGTTTTGATCCTTCGGTAACGAAGGTCTACGGTCCTAAAGGAAATGCATAGTTCTTACTGTGATAATGTATAAAGTTTTGTAGTTGGAGAACATTCATCTGCATATATTGACTATTGGGTAGAGTTAATGATATTTCAACTAGTGGCGTACCTACAAAGTGCAAGGATGAATATTGGGGTCGGGAGTACCAATATGAATGACTCTATGAAGATAATTATGTGTACATTTATTGCGTCTTTTAAAGCCAAGTATGATGAGAGCTGGAGACGAAAACTATACCATTCCCTTGGATATGCTACCTGAGCCACTGACCGCAACCACTATTTTAATTTCAAGTGCATGTTGATTTATGTAAGATGATTCGTTTAGAATAGCTAAAAATGTTGAATAATAGTTTAGCTGTGAAAGTAGTAATCACTTTCAAAATATCGCTATTTTTGGAAAACAGATACTTGTAGTTTTCCCTGTTGCGAAACTATTGGGAATTTTTTAACATGATTATTTACGTTTTGAACATTTCATCGTTGGAAAGTCATAAAGTAAAACAAAAGCTTATTAATGCAGAAAAAAACTGACGAATCACTCAAATTTTATTTTCTTCTTTATTTTAAGAATATTTTCAAGACTTGTGTCTTTTAGGAATAATGCTTTTTCGTTTGTTAATTCACATTTCTTCTGCGATGTGCAGTAGGATAAGGTGCAACATAGTGTAACACGTTATTTATAACAGCTATTGTGTCAAGATGTTGTGGTATCGGGCAAACAAATTTTATGAAGTGATATTTTACCTTCTATAAAAATGTTACTTGTCATTAAAATAAAAATATAGTGACATTTATTTCCAGTATTTGTTTTTGATTGTGGTGGATACTGAGCACTGTGTCCACTATCGGAACGGGCTAAAATATTACAGTATGGTAGCAATACTTTATTATAAAGAATGCGCTTTTATTAACATTCTTTTTAATTGAATTTTACCGATATCCAAGGTTTCTTAAGCAGACTAATAAAATTCCATATTTGATAAGTTTGCGTATATCGAACAATTTAAATGCAAGGGTAAGTATAGACTCTGCAGAAACAGCATTGTAACTTTCATATACTCTCCGGATATTAAGCCTATCTATCTATCTATTTATTTTTCATGTTTAAATATCTATTAATAATAGCACTTGATGGCAAAAAACGCTTAAAACGTAAAGATGTGTTTTAAAAATTAATTATATGGCAAAAGCGACTTTTAAAAATAGCTTTTGGAGAATTTAATTTATTTATATTATAATTAAAAATATTTAAATGAAAAACACAGCTATTAAAATTTATAAAATATGCTTTTTAAAACTTGTTTGAAATGTGTTAATTGGACAGATTATGTATGTAACAGTGTGCCCCATTTCATTCCGTAATATTATACCTTATCTAATAGAGCTTATATCAAAACATTTTTATAATGTAAATTTAAATCATTAATTTTGACCTAAAAGAACTTAAATGAAACTAGTTTGACGACTAAAATATTTATTATAGGATAATATTATTTATTATAGAATATAATTACTGCTCTCGAATACAGAAAATCTAATTACAAACACAAAATGTTACTTTCGACATATAAAATTAAAGATAACTTTATTGAAATTTAGATAATAGTTTAAATTCTTCTAAAATCCATAAACTTATAAAAAACAAAATTTTAAATAAATTTGAGCTAATGTTTCCAACGCTTTCAAATAAAATTCACTGACCGTGTGCCCCATCTTTCGCTACCATTTTGAAGTTTACTAAGCTGATTTTCTACAGTTATTGGATGAATCGGCGAAACCCGAAGCTGAATTCTTTAGCATACTGAGAAATGATCAAATTTGTCATAAAATTACAAATGTTCTTGAAAAGAATCATCCTTATTTCTTCCAGAATACACGCTAATTCTAACAAATGACTGTGTGTTATCAGGTAGTCCATAAGCTAAAACCAAAAGCATCCTGTTTATTATTCAGTTCAGTTGCTTCAGAAAACTACGACGATATTTATTTAACAGTAATGTGGCAAGTGAAGATTTTTTTTTTTTTTTTTTTGTTCGTTTATAGCGAAAATCGTGATTCAACAAGTTCCTGTAAACATGATGGCGATGTAATCTTGATTCTTAAAAATATTTTCATGCTTTACTCATCAACTTACCTGAACTGGATCTGCAATGTCTTTGGATCTTAATTTCACTATCGAAAAAGAAATATATAATATATATATACGCTCCTTAAATCTATTGATACGCATTTAAATTTTTTTTAAATTGTTTTTAGTTTACCTTAATAAAAAAATTTCCATGTTAACTATTTTAATTTATGTGAATAATAAATTGTAATAAAATAATTATTTAAATCCTATGCTAAGAGAATTATTCAATTTTGTAATCTTAATTGCAATACAATTTCCAATTGTAATAAATATTTAGATTTAATTTGCTCTAACATAAGTTTTTATAAAATGACTCGTAATCGCAATGATAAACCTTTGGTTTCTGAAGATAATCATTAACCTGCACTGCTTGATTTTATTCATTTTGAACCCATGCACGCTATTTCCATAATATCAATATTCGTAAACAAAATTTAAAAAGAACTGATTTTTTTAAAAAATGCATGATATTTGAAATTGGTTAGAATGTTTTGCATAAATATTGCATATTTTATTTTTATAATAGTTTAAGCGAAATTTTTAGCAAATTATATTTATAAAAATTGGTAGTAATCGGTTACGTTCGGTATTCAAAGAGTATTAAAAAGTCTGTAAAAAGAAAAAAAAATAATAGATGAGCGCTAAAAATTGGGGATCCGAGCATTTCCCAAGAATTTAGATTTTAAAAATCTGTTGTAAAGATTAATATTAAAAAGGATTATGTAGCACATTTGCAGATCACGAAACATAGTCTAATGTCTGAACTCAAGTCTTGGTCCTGTTTTAAAAATAATAATTCTTTGCCAAATAGAATATATTACAATTCTATATGATAAGGATTACGGAATTACAAACATTTTTGTGAACTGTTTTAGCTCAGTGTATAATTCTAGCACGAACTATGGCATCATTTGACGTGCCATGATGATTTAATTAAAACTGGCCCTATAACTTTTGTATTCGTGGTTTTGACTATTAAAGAATTTGAAATCTTCTTTAACATTTGAAGTTAATCTTAATATTTCTTTTATTATTAACCATTATTAATTGTGTTTGTCGTGTATAAATATTAGTCCAAATCTTCATTTTGTTGTAGCCAACGTTGATACACGTCGTATATATATATATATATATATATATATATATATATATATATATATAATATGTTTGTTTAATAAATTACTGTCGACGTAAACATTTTTACTGATTTATACCAACTACGTCATTAATATTAACATTTGCTTTCAGTAGCCATATTTTTTATCAATTTTAATTTTCATTTATAATAATAGTACCTTTTTCAATAATGAAATGTTCATATTTAGTCTCATAAAAAGGAAATCTTGTTTGCTTTACTATAATTTTTTTTTTAAAGTTATTATGTAACCTTTTGTATTGCGCTCAATTTGCATACCCGCCTTCGATTAGGTTACGCGCTGTGCTAGGAACTTTTAAAAATTCCGCAGTTAATCGGTTAAATTCTATGGAGAGTTGTTGATTTATCCTCTTTGTTTTTTGTTTAATAAGTCATTGAAAACTAATACATTTCTTGATTTTGGAAGGAAAAAGTTTTTATTTATAAAGCATGTAATACTATAGCGATTGTAAAAATTATCAACCGATTTCTGCTCTAAATCGTTTTTCCAAAATATATGAAATTACTATATAAAAAAAGTTTTTCCAGCATAGATTTATTCCAAAACAATCAGATTACTGTTTTATTTTGGCTAACAAATAGAATTATTTCTCACATTTGAAAGTAGCCTGAATTTGGTATTATTTAAACTGATTTTTCTGATGCTTTTGGTTCAATTTATTTCAGTAATCTTTAAAAAAATTAATATCATTGGTTTTTATTTTTATCTCACTACTAGATTCTTATTTAAGTAATCGTTCTATTCTAATCTTACTGTTTCCGATGTATTTGTAAATATCGCAGATATCCTACATAGATCCAATTTTTGACTTTTTATTTATTTTTTTATCAATGATTAATGTTCTGTTTGAAATTTTTCTTAATATACTTTGTTTGCTGATTTAAAATTGTTTAGGTTTATAAATGATACACCGTTGTTGTTTTTTAGAAAAGTATTTAGACAATTTACACCGTATTCTAAAATCACTCTGCACACTGAAAAATGCAATGTTTTTATTCTCCTAAATCCCAGTTTTTTATTATTATTATTTACTTATACCAAATCAATGGTTCTGCTTTATTTCGTTGATATGATTACTGATCTTGGTGTTGTTTTCGATGCAAAACTTTCTTTTAACAAATCGACAGTGTGTTTCCAAAATCGTATGAAAAACTTGAATTTCTTATACAAAAAAAACAAGGATATTATTTCAGGAAAACTTTATAATGGTTTTGTATTTCTGTATTGTCCTTTCATATCTAGATACTGTAGCTTTATTTGGTATCTATAATATATAAATAGCTACTAAATTCTTGAGAAAGGGCAGAATAAATTCTTGTATTATACTGTTGGACTAATATTTTTTTTTCTGTATATATTCGTAGTTTGAAATCTCAGATATTCATTCTATGATGCTTTTCTGTAAAATTATTTGTTGTATGATTGATAACCCATAAAAACTCACTTGTGTATTTGTTTTGCTTTGCCGATCAGAAATTAGACATGATTCAGACAGATTATTTCAGGATGTCTTTATTAAATTTAATTACATTAACAATTTTTCTGTATGGAGTTTGTATAAAAATTTTCATAAATATTCTGATTATCATGATGGTTTCTGAATGCTGGGGTTTACACGAATCACGATTGTTCACTTATTTTCTTTATCTCCTTTTTTTCCCGCTTTAAACACCCTCCAATTGATCTCAAAAAAAGTCTTCTAACTAAATCTCTAAATACAAATTTAAAATCTTTGGTGAAAATTAAAAATGTAAGTCTTCATGCATTTTTAATGTATTGTCGACGCTTGGTATAAAAACATTAATACAGTAACACTTTTAATCTGTTAAAAGCAACCCATTACTTCCTTTTTTTTTTTGCGAAAATTCAATTGAAAGATGAATAAAAGCAATTCTTATTGTTTTTGAGAAAAGATTCAAATTAAAAACTAGCTTGAAATGGATTTTAGTTTAATGGTAGTTTTATTCTTGACGGTATCATTTTTTCTTGTGCCGATTTTTCACTCGTTAACAAATAAATGTCATACCCTCCTCCCTCCCCAAATGAGAATACTTAAATCTATTAAGTTAAGGCGTTACATTTGAGTAGAATTCAAACATTATTGGTAAGCCATGTATAGCAACACAATACTGAGAAGAGAAACGACTTTCATTTTAAGTGTTTTTTTTTTTTTTCTACTTAGCGTAAAAAAAAATGTGCACGTAGTAGATTTCATTGCCATATTAGAATCTCAAAGCAATATTGCTTTTCTTTTTCTGCAACTTTTATCCGCTTCGACTTTTTTAATCATCTTTGTTGTATTATTTGAAGCGATCGATTTAATTTTTATCCTCCGCATTGCATGTAATTTCCGTTTCTTATCGTTAATATTTATGAAGATTGTAAAGTTTCAGATTTAATCTTTCAGACATGAGTCAAAGGTTGTTTCCTCTTGTAATTGAATTGGTAGCTTCTTTGTTCGACTCATTACAAAAAGGAACAATCACAAAAACATTCACACACACACACAAAAAAAAAAACGCGTTTTAAGTAAATATCTGAATCAGCATTAAAGTAAAAAAAGCAAGTTAACATTGTTGCTTATGTATTTGTTTACTTTCATGATAAAGTCGCGAAGTTTTTTTTATTAGATAAATTTCTCCAACCATTGTTGATGATTTTCCGCATGCATTTTTAAAATTTCTGTGTTGAAAGAATAGGTATCATCATCCTTTTGCTGTTCTTTAACATATTATCTTTTATATATAATTTTTAGATTTAAAATTGGATAATTAATTTTGGAGTTTATTTGGATAGTTTAGAATCAACTTTTCTTATCCTCGGGTTTTTATGTCTCAGAAATAGGCTCGATTTCTCGTTTCTCTCATAACTGGTTTGACGATGTCTACATCTATCTACCTATCTGTTGTGGATGATTAAATATTGGTACTTATGGACCTTGGTTTGAAATGTTCAAGTGAAATCACGTGGCATGACATGATAAACGTAACTGCGCATATTTTTTAACATTTGACAGCACTATGCTGCGATATCGTTATTGGTCCTTCGAGATGCGCAATGATTCCAAAATAAATAAAATTCGAATATTGCATTTGGAATTTATAATGTAAATTTGACTTTATTACTTTTATTATAAATGAAAAAAAAAAGCAATATTAGAAAGATAGTTACTTCTCTGTCATGCACAAACCTTTTTGTCATGTATAAAAAATGTGTTGATAACAGAACCTTGACTTTGGAATTGGGAGATCATTGATTTATCGAATATCTGGCTTCGGTCATGAAAATATCCCCAAAGAACCATGTACAGATCTTGGTGCTTGTTAAATTTGTTGAAATCAAAAGTCCCCTTTCTGATTTGGTTGGAAGTTTGGAGGGGGATTGCCTACTTTGATATTACTTTCGTTATGACTATTGTTTAAAAATGTGAGGATCTCATTTTACTTCTATAAAAATCTAACGTTTTTTATATAACCTATACAAAAAATGGATTTCTAGAATTTCTTAGTATTCTCTAAACTTGCAATAAAAAAGATTCAAGACAGTTTCAACCTAGTACGATTTTCAAGAGGAAAAATAAGACCTTGGTTTGTTAATCTTTCTTTAAAAAAATATTCACTAGAAAGGAAGAATATCACACAAAAATATATGAATAATAATAAGAAATGTAACAACACTGATGCAGGCAAAGACAACGTCTCCAAATCTTTTTAATAAGTATAGGAAATGAAATTGAGTAAGTAATTCTTTAATTTTAATGTAATATGATTTTAATTTAGCCATTTTTAAATTAAGATGGCAATTCTTTAATTTCTCGTGCTCTGAAAGGATTTGAAGAGGAAACTTTAAAAGGCGCTTCAAAGGTTGGGATAGTATATGATATAAGATGCTCGATTCCATAGTTTAAAAAAAGGGGGGGGGGGGACAAATTATTTTTTTAAAATAAATTGTCAGCTTTTTATTCATGTTATTTGTTACATTCATTTGAAAATTCCCTTGTATTTTTTATTTCTGTTTTATCGCTATTGATAAACACTTATCAAACAACTCATTTAAAGTATGTGCAAATTTTATCATTGCTTGAAATCGGGTCATATTTCTATTATTTTATTTTGGAGCTAATATTCATTTTTGAGAGAAAGGAATTCAATTAATTATTAATTGTTAAAGGCAGCTTATTTGAATTTGCATGTCATTTCGTTTCGTAATCTGAAATGTAACGATATATAAAAAATTCTTCTTGCCACTTTTTATCAATTCTTTAAGAGTAAATGAGATACAATAATACACTATTCTTCATATAAATATTAAAGACCATAATGTCAAAGAGCAAAACTTTTTATATTGCGGTTGCGTGTCGATTGGTCAGTTGCTTAAAATTATTGTGTTATAGCTTGTATAAAATCCCTACTATTTTTTCAGATTCATCTTAGGAAAATGGCTTTTGACTTACAAAGAAACATATACTTACAGAATAATTATGCTCTAGTGAATAAAAATAAATGTGCAAATAAAAGTTTGAAATATAAAATAAATTACAGCTTATTATTTGGTAAGTAACGTTTTAAACTTCGAATCTTCCAAAATAAATGAAATACTAAAATAAAACAGATGTACTTTTCCTCAATGACTCTTGTGAGTAAAAACTTTTATTGCAGATGTGCGCTGAAATCCTACAAATTTCTTCTATTTCTTGCAAAAGCTGGTACCTACCATTTAAATTATTCTTACAGAAATAAAGACATACTACACTTAATCTCATACTACTGACTTTTTTCACTATTAGGTTTTATTTACTTATAAATAGATAAATTATTTGCTCATTGCTTGATTAAACAGGTCAGATGAAACTAATAATTTTTATTTTTTGCTCCTGTGCTGGTAAAGCTGGAATAAAAAAAATAGTTCATTGAAAAAATATTGTTACACTAATATGTGTATTTTTCACACTACTAAGTGCATTTTCGCAATATTTTTTAACATTATAATAAATGTTTCCCATGGCGTTTGATATTATATTTTGAGGGAGCAGCAACTTTTTGAATGTCAACTTAATAAAACATTTTTATTTTAACAATTTTTCATTTAACACTCTCTTATTGTAAGGAGACTTGGTAAAGATACGACTATTAAAAACACACGCAACATCCAATTTAAAAATATATACTCTCTTCATGAAAGCTTGCTGAATTTTTTTAATTGAGTTTCTTAAATCCCAGCCAAACTACGTACTGATTCTTGGTGTTAATCCAGCACTAAATAAAGCGTTTTAGATGTAGCCAATCATTGTTTAAGTAACTTGGTAAGATTTTTTTCCAAAGAAGTAGTATTCTTGCATTGAGGTGTTTTTTTTTTTTTTTTTTTTTTTTATCCTTGTGTTGTAGAAGATGCCTTTTCTATTTACAGAAATAGTCGAATTTTATAAACGTAAAAAGCGTGTGATATGGAATCTGTAAGAAAAGATTTCTGTATATATTTATCCTGGAAATTATTGCATTAGTTTTGCACTTTTTTCAAAATCTTTTTGTCTACGGCATACAGTAATTTAAGTTTGAAACTCATCGAAAAAATATAATAGATTAGAAAATATAAAGAATTTTCGCAAATTGAATGTTTTAAGTTTCTACCTTGCATTTAGTTTCGAAATTTCTCACTGTCTCTCACTTGCGCATGTGTGAGAGTGATTGCTGTCACAAGCATGGATAGCTTTTGTCGCTATTTCGAAGGAAAAAAAAAAGCTTTAAATTTTCTAGACTTTTTTAGGCTTATGGTTTGAGGAATTTATTCTTCAGTTTCAATAGCGTTTGTATTGTTTGTTGTCGAATGTCTAGGTTAAATTTTACTTTTTTCTTTTTAAACTTTATTAAGAAAAAATTTTACTTTTTTCTAATAATGCAGTTGAATCTGCAGCTATGTAAGACATAATATTAAGCTCTTTTGGTATTACAAAAAGTTTTGGTTTCGATAGTATCATAAGGCCAGTTTCAGAAGCTGACTTCTAAAACTCTATGGTTTCACATAATATAACATGATTGTATTATATAATGATAGGTGTGTTATGTGATTTAAATATCCAGATATTATGTCCATAATCTATATTCGTCAATGTTAAAAACAATTGAAAATGTGATGAAAATTGAAATTATGATGCATTTTTTTTTAAATTCGTCTCTCGGAATTTTTTTTATCTTATAATATTTCAACAGAGCTAGTCAGATTAGATAAATTAAGGCTTTGCTCATAAAAAATATAGACTGCCTAATTAGCAAACATTCATGCTTGTTTTTCATTTGTCAGTGATATTTTTGTCTTAATTTCGCATTTGAAGTATAGATACTGTTCCGGAAATAAAAGTATAAGCTTGATTTGCTTCTTTGAATAATTATTTTTATGAATTTAAATTTTAATTAATCATAACGAGTAAGAAATTCATTCAAGCTTTTAAATATTTACCAAAAACAGGTAGGAAGATATTTTTATGAAATCTGAAATTTTTTTTTAATGAATTTTAGCTGAATAAGTTTGCATTACAAAAAATTTAATTATTTAAATTGGAATAATTTACTAATTTAAGCTATTTCTACCCTCCGTACGTAAAGAGTTTGTGAATAAGCTAGTATTCCTCTTTTTATTTAGTACAAAACAGATTAGTAGATCAGATCAACAATAAAAAAAATCTTTCTAATTTTTCCAAATGAATTCTTTTCACTAAAAAATATTTGAGGTAAAATATCATTTTTGCTACCTTTGTCATTTTGTTGTTGTTGTTGTTGATTTTCGGTTACATTTGATTGTGTCATTAACTATGTAGCCATCTTTGCTAAAATACTACATAATCCCTTTTTTTCTACAAAATTTATTTTAGTAAAGTTTTAAAAGAAAGTATGTCTGAATATTTTTTATAGTCATTTATCTTTTTTTAAGGAAGGTTATAGCTGTATTGCTTCAAAAATGTTCAGAAAATTACTATTAAAATTATTATTTTAACGCAGATCGGCTTGATTTCTTCTCGCACCTCTTGTTTTATTAAATTTTGCTTATTGGGGCAAGTATTCTGCTTGGTTTTCTTTACTATAATTTTTTTCTTTATTGTTTGCTTTTTCTCATATTTTCTTAGTGCTTTCAATAGTGTTGAAATTATTATTTTTGAATAATTATGTAATTTTTTAACGATCAGCTTCATTATTCTTTTATGTCTGGCTAAAATCTCACATATAATATTTGAAATATTAACGAGTTTTTAATTGTGAAAATAATTTTTATTTTTAAAACTTGAGTGAAGTTTATCCCAAATTTTCATTATATAATCATTTTATTCTTTATGGTATTATCAATTTTATTGCACTAAGGGATTTTTTTTCTTAAGAAGATAAATGATCTCGTTCTATTTTGTTAATTTTTTATTTCTCTTTTAATCAGCAAATATAAGCAGTACGTTTATGTTTACTTTTACTTTGCAGCTTCATTTCTTAAAAAATTGTTACCTTTTTAATGAATGTTCCGGAATTTTACCAATGTGTTTCCACGTATATAGAAAACAAACTGATATCGCTTTTAATTATTATCAAGCTTCCCTTTTTCTATAATTCTATAACAAAAAAAAATATTGTTCTTTTGTTGAGATGGATAAACAATGACAAAACAGATGATTTTAAAATAGAGAAATAAATCTATCTAAAGCTTACGAAGAAACAATGGTATATAAAGGGAATATAGATACCCAAGTAGTCAGTTTTAGGAGGTGCCGTGGAAACGGAATTGTAGGGCATTTGTCATTTTTTAAAGCTATTTCTGATAACGTGCGAAAAAATAAAATCTTGTACCGTGCGCTGGCTAAGCCACTGACAGCGACTAGAGGCGAAAAAATTATATGCATCGGGCGCTACTTATTCTTGTTATACCAATATGAAAATACGCTTTAAAATCTTGTTTCATATTTTGTGCCATTTCTCAAATGTCATCAGAATTACTCATATCATGTTTTGATTTAAAGCAACCTCGTGTGCCCTTTGTAGTGCGCAGTCACTGTTTTTAACTATTTACAGAAAATGTTATTAATCAAAATGTCATTCATTCTTATAGCATTTTCTGTAAATGACTTTAAAAAATTATGGTTTTTCCTTTGGCTCAGATAGTTTTGATAGAAAAATATTTGTACAGTGTTTAAAGACAAAAGTGTTAAAACAGTATTGTTTTGATATGAAGAATCACTTCGACTAATATTCAATACTAACTTAGAAGATCTGTAACAATAAAGGGTCTTATAGTAAAGACGTGCATCAAAGAAATTTAACTAAAAGAAATCTTTTGATGATTTACTTTTTTCTGAAATAGAAATATATATTTTTAAATTAATAAATTTTCAAACTAAGTTCTGTTTTCTAGGTACCATGACATCAAAACTTGCAGATATAGCTGATTGGTCTTACCAAGGTGTAAACCATAGTATCAAAGGCAATGGTGGACCAGATTGTGTCAATTATCTTTCACCACAAAGGCGAATCATCGAAACATTTATTGCGTGCAGCATAGGAGTTTATTCTCTCTATTTTGGTTTAAAAAGATGCACTATTCCTCCAGTTCCTAAAGTAATAAGAGAAGATAGAGGCGGGAAAAGATTACTTCTGGTACTAATGTGTTTAGTATTTGGAATAGAAATAGGTTTCAAGTTTTCTTCAAGAACTGTGATATATATACTTAATCCTTGTCACGTTATCACAACAATACAAGTGAGTTCAGTCAACTTTATATGTTATAAAATTCTTTACTGACAACTTTTGAAATTTTTTATACAAAGAGATTTTTTTGTTTTTGTGTTTTCCCAAGTGTATTGCTTTTCATTTTGTATCATTTGTTGTTGCTATTTACAGATTTTTCTTCTTGCTGCCCCTCCAACTTCTAAGACTGTAACAGCTCTTTTTCGGATTCACATGCATTGTTTGTATGGCGCAATATTGGCTATATTGTTTCCTGTTTTGAATACGAGGAAGGTTAGTATAGATAATTACAAATTTATTTTTTAGCATGCAAGAATTTCTCGGATTATTTTTTTAATCAGTCATATGAAAATGTTAAACTTTTTTACTTCGATCCCAGATTACACTTATCTAATCTTGAGTAATTTATAAAATTTGATTTTGATATATATTTCAAGAGGATGTTGTTAAAATACTTTAAGAGATATATTTAAAAAAAAATAATTCCAATAAAATATTGACCTTTGTTCAAATGTTTTAATATGACAAATGTGAATCCCTTCCCCATTTTTTGAAAAATGTTTTAAAATATGCAGCGTTAACCTTGTTATCTTTTCTGTAGCTATAACTTTTTGTGACATTCTTTATCACAATTAAAGCTAGATTCCTATGATTTTTTTCTTCTTTTTTCTTCACAAGGAATCGAAGTCATGAGAAGGGATGGCACTTCATTTGGAAATTTGAAGGTAATCTGTGACCTTCAAAATATTTTTATTAATGTTTATGAAGTATTAGACAGGGGTTTCTAAGAGAAAAGAATTGTTTTATGGCCCTGGAATTCTGACATTTTTCACTATAACTGTGATTCAATAAGTGATGAACCGCTTCCAGCTTTGGACAAATTTTTTTTCCATTGTGACAATTCGCATGCTTTAGATTCTTGAACTCTTTCTAAGCTAATATTCATATTAATATTTTTACTTTTGCAAAAGGTTACATAGAACAGAATACATTGTCATACAGTAAAAGCTCTTTATTCGCGGTTTATATGTTCCATAAATATGCCGCGAATACAGAAACCGTGAATACGGGATAGTAATTTATATGGGATTATAGGGGATATGTTCCTAGGTGACAAAATAATATATATATATATATATATATATATATATATATATATAATATAATTGAAGTTTTTGAACATTTTGATTAATTATCTTAAGGCTTAGGCAATGGTTTGAAGAATTTTGTAATTTTCTCTTGCTTGACAGTTTTTAAAAGCTCCTTCAATTCAGACTGATACGCAGCAGTCGCATTAGCAATTTGCCTTTTAAAAATAAGACTTCGTTCCATAGACGAATCAATGTTCATACAGAAATCACAAAGCTCTTTTGCCATTCTGAAACCTTCACTAAGATTTTTCAAATTAAATGTCACGTTTCCAGTGCTTGTTGAATCCTCTTCTTCAATAGGCTGTGAATTTAACACTTCTTCCAAGTCGGTTTCAGTCAAATCTTCATCTTGCGATTCAAGCAATTCTTGAATGTCACTTGATTCTGTCTGTTCGAACCCATCTCGTCCTATTCCATTCGCGATTTCGGCTATGTTTGCAGTCAAAGTTTGAACTGATTCTTCGCCGTTTTCCGCAGTCAGAGTAGGCCACAGTTTTTTCCAGCATGACTTCAATGTGTGCGACTTCAGTTCTTCCAATGATTCTTTTATGTTTACGATGCATTTTGCTATGTCAAATTTCTTCCAGCATTCCATAACATTCATATTAGGATTACATTCCATATTATCCAATATTAATTTGAAGGTTCGTCTGATGTAATAGAGCTTAAAAGCCTGGATTATTCCTCGGTCCATAGGTTAAATTAAAGCCGTCGGGTTGGGAGGGAAAAATGTCACTTTTTAGTTTTAAGTTCGTGAGGATGACCTGGTGCATTGTACAAAACAAGAAGTACTTTAAAGCCTAAATTCTGTTTTTTAAATAAGTTTCAACTTCAGAAAAAAACATTTCCGGAACAAAATTCTTCTGGATATCGTTCTGTTTGTAGAAGTGTCTGCAGATGCTGCTTCTCCAACGATTTTAATGTTATGCAATGATTGTCTCACCTTAAATTTATTGAACCAACATTCCGATGCTTGAAATCCTCCATCTGTACATTCACCACTACAACTACCATCGGGTTCTTTAAAATGAGCGTAAAGACGCTTTCTCTTCTCCCGGACCATTGGACCACTCAGGGGCACCCTTTTTTGTTGCGGTCTTCGATCCATAATGATAACGCCATTTCCATTTTTTCTATTGCTGGATCACGATCATTTTTTGCTGACAGTGAAGTTGAAACTACAGACGACCTTATTTTACCTTCGGATTTTTTTTATCGATCCTACAGTTGATTCGTTGACATTGAATGAGCGTGATATGGATGCAAATGACTCTCTAAGGCGTAAACGATCAAGCATTTCTATTTTCACTTTAAGCGGTAACACAGATTTTTTTCGTGTCGAAACTCGTTTCTCATTTTTTGTAGTTGACATTATAAATTAGAAAAAGAGCGGTAGAGACGTGTTACTCGATCACAATTTTTGTACCGAATCTGAAAGACGAAACAATAAAACACGCAAAGCGGTTTTTACCATAGAACGGAACAGCAACATTTAAAAATATACTTCATTCATTGAATAATAAGGTTGCTTTCATTCTGTTTGTTTACATTCTCAAAAACACCGATAGCGACGAAGGCGGCTTTATGTCAAAGTTCTCGGCGATATCAATTAACAACATACTTTAGGCAAAGTTGTAATAAGATCTATTTTACTTTTTTGATTAGTCCATTTGACAACAACATTTACAACATGATTTACAAAGGATATTGGGTTGGATACCTATTGGAATGCTTTTATTATTTTGTATGTACTAATTAGATACGCCAATAAAGAAATTTTTAGCCGCGAATATAGGAATTGGGTCGCATTTTTTTAATCCGCGAATAGTGAAAACGCGAATGAAGGAAGCGCGAATAAGGAGCTATTACTGTACTTGGCATTCATGTAGTACTTTATACGATTTATTTTTCCTTATTAGCAGTATTTCCTGCGTTATAACTTTTTAATTTTAAGTATGAACTAAGCCTAAGATATTAGCATTAGATTGACCAAAGATTGCGTTAGATTTTATTAATTATAAACAACAAATTACAGCCTTAGGATTATTCAAATTATTTGAAATTTTCTATTATTGTAATAGTTTATTAACCCCATTTTTCTTTGACTTAACAAGAATTTTTTTATCGGTACCTTTGTTTGTGCATGTTGATTATGTGCAGTAGTACTCGAAAAGTTTTGCTGAATTGTTATAATAATTGTTGTATTTATATAGTTTCATGTATGCACTTTTAAAATATTGTTTCGAAGGCGAAATAAATCCGATGTAAATGTCATGAATTATACTGTATTCTTTATTTATGTAATCCATTTTTTAAATAACTCTATGAAAAATTTTAATTACATTTTTTTGGTAAATGTGAGTACTACTTAATATAAGTAGAATTTTATTTTCATAAAATTAACATATTTTTAATTGATGTGTACATCTTGAAGGTGATTAAAATTTGCAGTTTATGTAATTTATAATTTTAAACATCAAATATTATTGATAAATTGTTACAAATACAATCTGAACCATTATTAAACTTTTAAGGATATTTTATTGCATTTCCGCACATATTTTTTAAGTTGTTGAATTTCATTATGAATAATAACATACTCTTATGATGATAGGTGTTTTTTGAAAATTTCATTGAAGGATACATTAATAGAAAAATGAAAAGTTATAATTTATGATCAAAATTAATAACCTTGAAAGATAAACATTTGAACATATAAAAAATGTCTAATAAAAAATGAGCTTAGAAGATTTTCATTCTTCTATAAGTAGAATGTTCATCTGATAGTTTCATTAGTTAGATAGCTATATTAGGTTGTACATAAATTAGGAAATATTAAACTGATCCTTTAGAAGATAGATTTGACCAGTGTTGACACTTTACTTGTAACAACGACAGAATTTTCTAGATTTGGCAAACGGGGTAGAGGGAGAGTAAATTTGAAATTGCATTCAAAATAATTTAGTCCTTTCCCCGTGTAAAAATGTCCCTTTAATACTTTTACAGAATAGCAAACATTAATCAAGATTTTACAATATCACATAACAGATGTCGATTTTTATAACTTTGCAGAAGAAAATCTAACATTTTGCACTTTGAAAAGTAATTTGATGCATAATTCACATAATATAAAGACTTGCTTATTACCCCGAAATCTATATAAATCGTTGTTTTACGTTGAATTTCACAAAAAAATTTATTTGCATCTTCTTATCACTCTGTATTTTAACAATAAAAAAATCAAAATGATGCACAGTCTCGAATGATGCCTTAGAGAGTACAAAAGATTACTATTTTTTGTATCTTTCCCCTTTTTTAAACGTTTTTTTAAGACTTTAATTTGCGATGTAATGATTGTAAAGAATTGTCGAAGTGGAAAAATTAATATCTTCCAGGCAAGTAGCAGGCTCTAGGTGAAGGAATATTTGCTTGATGTTAATATGTGGAATCTGGTGGTTTGATAGTTAGATCTGAGGTTTCAAACTCTATCCCGATTCCATTGAAGAACCATGGTATGGATCAGAAATTTGACAAGATGGATGCAGGTTCAGATGACAACCAGAATTTGCGCTTCGTTATCTGACCACAGTTCAAAATTATAGGGTGATTTTCAAAATAGTCTTCTTGATGCTCTGAAACAGGATTTAAATAAACCAAAGAGCTGAGAACTAAAGAGAGAGAAGCTGACTTACGTAGATAAAGATATTGTTCAATTTTATAGGAAGTTAAAAAAAAAATTTGTATTTTTGAAAAATTATTACAAACCTGTTTTTACCTAAGTTATGTGAATTATGCATCAAGTTTGGTACCCTAAAATAAGTGAAGGAAATAATAATAATAAATGTAATTAGTTCAACCAAGTCAATTAAAAAATAATTATGCATGAAAACAAACTTTTCGATTGCATACATTAAGCAAATTATACAAAATTGTTGTTTGTTTTTATTTATATGGCTCTTGCAATCTCGCATTAAAATTCACTGATTTTTAAAATATCACTTGTGAATTTTCTCTAGAATAATTTTTTCATGTAAATGTAAATATTTCGAATTGATTTTGATAAAATGTGTAAACATTTTATTTTTATTATTTTAAAATCTAGTAAAATGATTCAGTCATTAACATTATGAAATAAATTATAAATATTTTTTGTCATAAAATGAAATTTTTACTGCACAGTTTTAAAATACCGATACAAGAGAGAATGTAAAGAATATACTCAGCGAGATAAAAAAAAAAAAAAACCAATCATCACTTTATCGCCTCTCTTCCCCCAATTCTTCTCGGCTTTCTAAACCTATTGGATGAAACTTTGAAGAAACTTTGTCTCAGTGCCCCTAGAAGGCTCTAAAGTTATTTAATAAGTTTTTAATAGTATTAGAATGCAGCTATATTTGATAAAAGGGACTTAAAGTAAGATCTGAAAATTACTAACAATTTTTCCAGTATCATCAAAAAGTTGTTTCACATTTTCAGAATATTCAATTTATTGCATCAAAAAATAGAATATGCTGTATTTATTGGTTTGAGTTTTAAATATACCAGTACAGTGCTCACTGTCTTCATATTTTTTTCAGCGTACTCTAGAATTAGAAGTCTATTGGATTCAGCACTTCTTGATTTTAATTACCCCTTTTTATTTACTTAGAACCGGAGTTGGAGGTAAATACTTCTTTGTTCTTTCTTTTATTTAATTGATACTTATAAAGATGACTGAATTATTGGCATTTTGTTAATTAGTTCAGTGCGAGGGCTTTTCCATTTTATCACCTTTATATATATATATATAACTTAAGTAGTGTATATGCTTGGCTTATAATGTATGCAATAAAATTTGCATGTTATATGCCAGGTAAGCAAATACTATGTCATCATTTACCAAAAAAATTATCTGTAGATATATTTCAATATGTTTCTTAAAAAATTGAAAGCTATGATATTAAACATATTTTAGTATAATTATTAATTCTTTCTGATACTGCTGCAAACACTTCATTCAGAGACTTACTCAGAATTTTTGCTAAAAATTTATTATTTAATAATCTAATAGCAGTTTTTTACAAGTCGGTCACACCGAGTGCTAAAACCTTTTTATTATTGGCTCTATTACCTTTTTATTATTGGCTTTCTTCTTAGATCATAAAGAAAACTCTGTGGAAAGTGTAATACAAATGTACAGTTATTAGCATTTTTATCTTATATGCGTGTCGCTATAAAAAAAATCAATTATATATGTTCTGACTGTGTAATAATTGCATGGTTTCTATTCTTGAAAACTGTTTGAACCCGTGATGAACAATTTTAAATTATTTTAAAAGTTTCCTCTTTTTTTCTGCTGCTTAGAACATTACAGTATAGCTCCTTTATTACGATTAAAACAATGTGTGCAATTGATGTTAAAAATATCCGAACACTTCTTACTGCTTATAATCAGAAACATTAAAATCAAGCACAATATGTTTATTTAAATTATGAGTGCTATTAATTGCTCTTTAAATATATAAAATTCGTACTGGTTGAAGACGCTGCTTTCATTTTAATTTTTATAATGCCATCATATTTTCTTAATAGCAATCCTTGTAATTCCCCTTTTTCTTAACAGTTCTACTGGCTGTAAACTGGATATAAAATATAATAATTCGCTTCAGAGTAACCAAAGATATACGAGGAGGAAAAGATCTGTCTGTATTGTTAAAAATTTAGTCATTTTAATGATATTTGTGTACTTCGCAAATTTCGTTAGATAATTGTATAATTTTGCTTGGGGTTTTTAACAATTCTTTAAAAAATCTGAGCCAAAATACGCACAAAATACGATTATAGAATTGCATTTTTTGTTTATCTTTGGAATGCAATACCATTTTAAATTAAGTAGAAATACTTAAAAATTTGTTTTAATTCCATATTTTCAAATGACGAAATAAATTCTTTTTCATTTAAAATGTAAGAAAAGAAATTTAAGGTTTAGTGAATATATTAAAGGTGAAATTCTTATAATTTATTGTAATGAATTAAATAACGGATAAAAACCATCCCACTGTGGATCTAAGTTTGTTGGTGTAATGATTTCGGTTAGGAAATTACAAAATTTCTGAACTTGGGTCTTATTTGAATATTCATATTAATTCATATAGGTTGTTTCAACAGGTTTTTATCTAAATCACCAATATCTAATATTTTAAACTTTATGCTTGTACAAGAAAAAAAAAATTGTTTCGTATCATAGCAAAATAAAAGGCACTTTATGAATAATAGTAACTCGAAAGTACACGTTTTAAAAATGCTAAACCTGAGTTTAGATTTAGTAAAACTTCTGGGGTAAATATATTCGTATTTTTTGTAAGCTTGGGGAATGTCACAGTTCATGAAAAACCATGTTAACCTTCCATTTCATTTTGAGGGGAAATTGAACTGTATATATGCATTCAATATCTACCTGTAAGTAGTAGGACACATGTGATAAAAGAAGTAAACATAGTTTATTTATATTCAGTAGTGGGTTGAACCTCTGAATGAGACAGTTACAGTCTTAACCCTTTGGTTCATGCTTGCCACAAGTGTTAGGATTATGGGCAGGGGTATTTTCTTCCAATCGACTTGTTCGGAGAAGACATGTAAGTTTTTTCTCGATTTTGAACCGATTCGAGATCTCTTACTTCGGTGATCCGACTCGTCCCAAAGGTTTTCTCTAGGATTAAAGTCTGGACTCTATGAAGCCCATTCCACTCGTCTCAACCCGTTGTCGTCATATCAATCCATGGTGAAGATCGCAACATGACAAGCGGTGTTGTTATTCTGGAAAGAAAAATAATTCAACCCACAAAATTGCCTCAGTATAGGAAGCTCATTATTGTCTAGAATAGTAAATTATGAGTCGACGTTCAGCTTATGTTTTGGATCAAGGAGTCCAATCCATACTATGAGAAACTTCCCCAGACCATAATTGCACCTCCGCCAAACTTTACTGTAGGAACAATGCGTTCAGCGTACAGGCGCTTTTCATGCATAAGTCAAACCCAGACTCTGCCATCTGATTGACAGATATTGAACTTTAATATATCACTCCAGAAAACCTATTTACACTCATCTACTGTCCAGTTTCGACATGCCTTGCATCATCTCAACCGATTGGATTTCGTAATCAAAGGCTTATAGGTGGCAACACGACCACGGAAACCAAGTTAACAACAGTCCAAGATTCTTTTTTTAACTCCTAGAATATGTGTTCCATCGATTTGGTGCGGCTTTTCCGAATTTCTTTGGACAGCACTCGTCGGTCTCTGTCTCTTAGTTTCGTGGGTCTGTCGGGTCGAAGAACTACCCAACAATTTCCATTGACCTTCCACTTCTTAATCGCAACAGCCACTGTCGATTTTGGAATTTTTAACTCATTAGATATGCCCTCAAGGAGATTGGCCATTTCTATGATATCCAACAATTACACCTTTCTCGAAGTCAGAGAGCTCTGAATTTCGTAACATCTTGTACGTGACTAATGCTAATTTACTACATGATATTTTACAGACGGTCGTTGACTTGGATTAAGACCATAGATATCCTCATTTGCATGGATCTCCAAATACTTATTGGTAGATAGTGTGTATATGCATAATATTATTCCCTGTGGTGAACTCTTATTTGTTGGTAACTTATACTCTAAAGGCCTTTCATTTTTTTTAAAAATTAGTGCGGAACTACTTCAAATTTGTACTGATGAAAAGTGCTTTCAATATGTTTTTTCAAGTAGAGAAGAACTGACATTATGTTTTTGCAAGTATCTTGAAAGCAGATAGTATACATCTCTTGCATTAGTTTTCATAATTGAATGTCAGATTGTCTGTTTCAGTTTACTTAAAAACTTTCTTTAGTTTAAAACTTACTTTATATTTCTTAAGGTGGCATACACATTTTTCGTATGTAGTTTTTTTTTTTTTTTTTTTTTTTTTTGCAGCGTGCCTATTTTTTGTAGTTTTATTAGTGTTTTTTTTATCTTATATAGCGTCATATATTTAAAGTGTGCAGGACCATTCACTTGATTAGTTTACAGCTCATGAACTTTTCCTGTAATTTATTGTTTATTTTCTGACTTTTGTGCCTAGTTTTTTAAAATTGAAATTGAATATTTGCAAACATATTAACTTCCAACAGATTCCGTTTGGCCTTCCTTCTGATATGATACATCCGGAGAGGAATATACTAGTTTTTAATGATCAAATAGGGAAGTGGCCAGCTTTCTTTTGAAATTTTAAAAGAATGCAGTATCCATATAAAATACTATGGAAGAGCTTGTCACATTTGAGTTCTGATAATGGAAAAATATTTGTTATATTTTTAAAATATAAATTGTTTTCTCAATTTAAAAATATGAATGATTTTTGTGATCCTGCTATATCTGAGAAAAACAATAAAAACATGTACCACTGCTGGCGTTGGATAATATTACATCCTTATGAAGAAATTATTTTCATGTAAAAGTATTTTGTTAAATGATAGAAAATCAATACATATATTTTAAGATAAAATATGGTGTCGTTGAAGTTTAGTTTATGATTAGCTTATGAATAATGAATGACTTTTGGATAAATTTTTCATGGTCTATGTATGTGCATTATATTCCACATTAATTTTGATTTGTAAACATACTCAAGATGTGGTAAATTTTCACAAGAAATCTTGTAATTTTTTAGAAGTTAAAAAAAAAGGAAACTTATGTTACAAGAAAGAAGGAAATTTTTATGTTACAAGAAAGAAGGAAATGTTTATGTTATAAGAAAGAAGGAAATTTTTGTTATGTCCCCCCCCTTCTTTCATATGTCTTTTTTTTCTTTTTTTTTTTTTTTTTTTTTTGTAAAAATTTATTGTATTTTGTAAAAGTTGAGGAAAAATCACTATTTGCATTTACTAATTTTTGATAAATAATCATATTGGTGTTTTAAACTCTAATAATAAAAAGTTCTTATTATTTTGTGTATTACTAATAATCCGGAAATTATCTGTATTTACAGGCATTTACACAGTTGAACCTTTAACAGATATGAGCTGGGCAATGCTAACTCAAGGACTTATGTTTTTGTATCACTTTATTGTATTGCAAGGCTTAGGAATGGTAATGAAATAATTTGTCTGTTTGATGCTTGTGTATTTAGTATATTGCAACATAATCTAAATTTATTTAGATGCACTTGTGTGCAGTTTGTCTTTGCGACTCTAGAAAATAAGCTTGGAAAGAAATGAACTAATGGATATTTCAAGCATTTCTTTCCAAATTTATTTCCCTTTAACCTAAAAATGATAAAATTTTAAAGAAATAAAATGTTGTCTTTTACTGAAGTGTTGCTAAAGGAACATAACATTCATTAAGAAATAAATATGTCAAAAATGTTTGTAGGAAGCTCGTTTATCAAGGTGCTTTATCTTCTAATACACAATTACATACCTTTCAAATGAAGAAATCTTATTAGATATGTCTTTGTAAAATAATTAACAAATTTGACTTTTACACCATAAAAAGCTTTTTTATAAGACATTTTGTAAATCACACTTCTCATCGCAATTAATTTAGTTGGAATTGAGGCAATTTACAGATTCGATATTATTCAGTGAAGATGCATATATTACTCTTTAAAACATATCAATATAATTTTTTAAACTATGAGCACAAAAATCCAAAAAATGTGGAGAAAGAGAGAATCAAAACTCTAAGTTGTAATAGCTCTGTGTTACTAAATCTATTACTGAATCAGAAAACCAGAAAAATTTGTTGCCAGAGAATGAATTAAAAGCAGCAAATTATGATAGCATCAAGAATAAAGGTATTGTGTTGCCTCAAAAATGTCATGTGCATGCATACATTCTTAAGTATTATATAAAAAAGCCTTTAAAAGCATTTGTAAGAATTCTTAAAATTGAATTTTTTTAAATGGTTCCTATGTAAAATAGATCTATCAATTTTTTCTGTAATTTGATTTCTTCTAAATTTTTCAGAAGGCCACTAAATATATTCAGTAATTATTTTTATCCATACATTAAAGATTAATATGTAATTAGCTTGGCCTCTATAAGATTCCTTGATTAATGGGAATGGGGAGTTGCAGAATAAGTAAGCAGATTGTCACATCCGTATCCTTATTAATATTACTCTGAACAATAGCAAGTGAAGGAATGAATATCAATTAACAAATGAAATATTGGCTTAAAAATATGCATTGATTATTTAACAAATTGATATTTTTAAATTTTTACTGTATATTGAAAGAAAGTGAACGTGTTATTTTAGTCTTCACTTTCAAAGTTTTTTGGGGGTGGGTGGGTTGAAAACTTAAATACTTTAAAGTTAGGATCGAATTACGATGTTTTTTCAATTTATTACAGTTGAATTTTTGTAGACATTTTCTTTAAGCTGTTTGTTACTGACCAGTTTGATAGGCTAATCTTTTAAGAGAAGTTTAAAAATATTTATTATTTCACTAGTGAATAAATTGGCAAAATATTTTATTTATTACCAGTGAGAAAATAATTTTCAAACATAATTATGTAGATAGTTTGATCACCTTTCAATATATTTTTATGGAATATGTTAATGAAATAAAATGAAGGGTAATATTAATTTTTGTGGTATCTTCAAACTCGATAGTGGAATGATAGTGCGTTAAGCTGCTTCTTAATTTATTTTGGAAGTTGTCTGATAACATTTCATTTTCCTCGAATTTTAAATAGTAGCATCTTTTTTAGTTTATTTAACTTTGTTTAAAAAAATTAGTACTGTGTGGTTATTTTAAATATGCAGATATGTATTGTTTAGCACAATCAAATTTATTTCTATTGTTTTTTAAAAAAAATTTTACTATTTTTTTGTAGCTCACTCAAGTCAACTTGAACAATATTATATGCCCGGCGGTTTCTGATCCTTTCTCTGGTCCTAATTATCGCCTTTGGGCCATGATTCACCAAGCTGCTTTGATTCTTCTTCTTGGAAAAGTATATACTAAAGTTAGTCTTATTGTCTTACAAGCCTTGGGAACTATAGAATGGACTGGAGAAAAATATGTAGCTATGGCAGCTCTACGAGTACAGCAGTTATGCAGCATGTGCAAAGCTCAAATGACACGCAAAGCAATAAAAAATGACGATGATACTCACACTGATTAGACAATTAATGAAATAGTATTACTCATATTTTCTTATAGGTAGCTCACTGCCAAAGATTTTTTTTTTTTAATTTACGAGAAAAAGTCACGTTTTTTATATTTGGTTTATCATCCGGTAGGTTTGTACTGGCACGTGTTATCTTAAGAAAAGATTTAATGTTGTTGTTATAATTTTATTGTGAAATTATTGTTCAAGGTGTCCAGTTTAATCGTGACCCAAAGCTATTTCCTCATCCTTTAGAGATAATCATGTATTTACAGTTGAAAAAATGTTTGAATGTTGAATAAAACTGAAAATCATGTTGTATTGAGTCAGTAAATGGAAAGTCAATTCATTTCTGGAAAGAATGACAGAATTTAAATCGTTGTACAGTGCCTTAATTCTAATGGTAAACAAATCTGAATAACAGACTGTATATAAAAAATATTTTTCAAAGTTTTATGACTAAAGCTGACAGGACAATAGCTATTTAAAATAACTGCAGAGCATATATAAATTTATTGGAGAGGGATGATCAGCTTTAAAAACTACGTTTAAAAGAATATTTTTTTATATGTTTAGATGTCGAAATATGAGCATAAAGCAAGTATTCATCTTATACAAAAAAGAGGTGGGGGGAAAGAATAACAGCATGTGTTATGACACACAATTTCCTTGTACTTATAAAGCATTCTGGTGTAACTGATTTACAGTCGTAAAAAGAAGTTTATCGAATCTGCTATGATAGACGACCTTTGGAAGCGTTCACATAGTATGTATTTAACAATGTTATTCCTGGAAAGAAGTGGTTAAAAAGATTGGGAACTCGGACATCATACTGAAACCACATTTTTCACAAATCCGAAGTTATTCCTGTTGATTCCCTGATTTTAATAAAATAGCCGCTTATTTAATAAATGTTAAAACATTATATATAAATTATCTAGAGAATTATTCTTTTTTATTCATCATGAAATATTTACTGGTTAATGCTTTTTTTTTATTTGTTCATAGCTTTGAAAAGTGACTATTATTATTTTAACTTACAAAGATTTTCAAAGTATAAAACAAGTTTATTTTTGTTTTCTTATATATAATATTTTTACATCTTAATTTTAGTAGTTTGAATCGAATATATTTAATACCGGGTGGCCAGAAATAAAACACCCCTACTCTGACCTCCCTGGATATCGAACTACTCAGTGTAAAGGCTTGAAAATTTGTGGACATACTATTCAAAAAATGGGGAAACGGATTTCACGAAAAAAAAATTTAGTTCCAGAAATCACCGATAGGTGGCGCTGTACCACTGGACGTATGCTGAAAAGACACAAAAACACGTTTTAAACACATTTTATTTGAAAGTACCAAGCATACATGAAACAAGGACGTTATCGATGCAGGGAATGCTGCTCAATATGGTTCCCTTCCTGAAGATGTAAAATGTGAAGTCTGTGGACAGCTTGTTCAACTGCGGATCGTAACTGGTCATCTGAGATGCTTCTCACATGCATACTGATACTCTCTTTCAAATCTGCCAAGGTTATCAGACGTTCTCGATAAACAAGGTTTTTTAAGTGTCCCCTTAGCGGTGAGTGGAGTGGAATCTCTTGGAAGGTACGGGGGTTTGTCGTGTCCCATATGCGACAGTTATGGGTGTTCACTGTTCCACTGAGGTGGAAATGGGCCTCATCGCTCCACAGAATCTGCCACGGCCACGATGCATCCACTTCAACTCTAGCAAGAAATTTCAATGCAAAGGTCAGTCGCATCTCCCTGTCTGTGGCCAGCAATTGTTGATTAGGGCGGATTTTGTACGGGAAACAATGCACCATTTTTCTGAGTACGTTCCACACTGTGCTATAGGGAACACCCAAGTGTCGTGACACTGCACGTGCACTACTGCAGCCTAAAACATTATCCATTGACTGTTCAACAATACCGGTGGCAACATCTTCAACGACATCTGAACGAACCGGTTTGCGTCCTCGACCAGGCTGAACTCCAAGATGTCCAGTTTCCTCGAATCGAGCGATCATTCTCCTGAGAGCTTGTGGAAGCAATGGTCCCTTACGCAAATCCTTAAGTCGGCGAAACTCTCGAAGTGCTGCTGGAGCATTTCCTTTATTCTCGTAAAACAACTTCACAAGCAAAGCGGGTTCTGGCAGCGTGACAGCCATCACTAATAAGAATGACATTCCCCACCTTTTAACTTCTTTTATACCCAGAACATGGCTTCTAACCATGCTTTATGCAAATTTTTCTGGTTACAGTATGAAATTGCAGTTACAACGGGAGTTCTAGCTTCTTTACTATTTTTATTTTCCATAAGGGGCAGAAAAATTAAAAAGGAAGCATGGAAGCATTCCATTCCGCATAAACATTTTAATTTTTATTATTATTTGTGTCTTTTGATCATAGTTCCAGTTGTGCAGCGCCACCTATCGGTGATTTCAGGAACTAATTTTTTTTTCGTGAAATCCGTTTCCCCATATTTTGAATAGTATGTGTACAAAATTTTGAGCCTTTACACTGAGTAGTTCGATATCCATGGAGGTCAGAGTAGGGGTGTTTTATTTCTGGCCACCTTGTATATTTGATTACTATTTTTGATAAGATATATCTTTATTTATCTGTAGCTTTGAAGTGATTAAACTTTAAGCATACTTGCTTAAAACTAAATGGCGAATATAATCATGAGAATTCTAAAATAGATTAATTCTTAATGCTATTCCACGGCGATAAGAAACTTCCATAAAAATAAGTGGGGCTTCATTACTGTGTGGATTGTAACTGTGTTAAGATATGTTACCTCCACGCAGATGATGGGTCGTACCTCTTAAATGAGTTGTGGATACATTTGCCATATTGTAACGGAAGGGGAGTGTGCCTGTTTTTTTTCTCATGCCTGTTCGATAATTTAGGACTTCCTGTGTTCTGAAAAAAGAGAGAATAACTCTTTTGTGATTAGCCTTAAAGCTTAATGTTACTTTGCATATTTCCAATTTGGTTTTAAGGATTACTGATAAATGTAGCAAAATTTTATAATATTTTATTATAACAAAACAGAATGTTGCAGATATGTCCACGAGCTGTGTTGTAGAGGGTTAAATAAAATTATTGAAGAACAAGGCGTTATATCTTTTTGAAGCAAATAATTTAATATTAAGTGCCTTTCTAAAATAATAGTAATACTTCCTCATATGAAGTAATCAAAGATGATTGAAACTTAATGACATATTAAAACATAATTTCTAATTGTATATGATCCCTCAAGATCATTGTCTTGACTGTGGATATCAACTGAAATTCCTGTAAAATAATCAGTTTCACAATTATGTTGGTTTTAATTGCATAAAAGAAACGTTTTATTTAAAATCTTATAAAGGACAGGACTATTTTACTTGTTATAACTAATAATACCAGAAAATTTTATAGTAATTTTTTATTACGTAAATTTGTCAGCATTACTTTTATTTTAAATTAAAATATTGTATTATATTTAAAACATTTTATCCATTTAGACATACGTCTTTCTAATGTTTTGGAAAGAAGTTATTGGGCCACAGTTAGAATGGACGCCCTTTATAAAGACCTCTACTCAGAAACATTCCTACCATTATTTAAATAGGCGAAATATATATCTATGTATATATATTTGCTATATATCTTAAATGTATATTAGAAAAATGATCTAGTCTGAAAATTTTTAAGATGTAGAATGTTTTGATTTAGAATAATTCATTCGCATTTTAGAATCCTTTATCTAAAATTAGATAGGTTTGCATACTCATGTACTTATGTAAAAAAATAATAAATGGAAGACATGTTTTTAAATAATAAATGATTATTTATGTATAATTATTTCATTTATATTGTTTTGTAATTTAAATAGAATGCATTAACTTTTCTATCGTGATCATTATTTCCAAAGGAATGTTATAACATTTCATTTTATTTGGAATATTGTATCTCTCAATAAGAATTCAATTTTAGAAAGATAGAATGCGGATGGTGATGTTTCTTTCATGTGATAAAGTGTTTTCGAAGTACTTAAAAATTTTTTTTTTACTTTGTTGTATCATATATTTCTAATATCAACATTAGTATTTGTAAAATAGTTCAAATTTTGGTACATTTATTTTATAGTATTTTGAGGAAGAGCATGAGTGTCTTTTTCGTTGAAAATTTGAAATATTTTAAATTTAGTTATTTGAATGAATGAAAAGAAAATTAATATATTTTTGTTTGTTATTTCTGTGTTTGACAATCTTTATGTAAAAAAAGTCATTGTGTTCTCTTTACTACCATAAATATTATGTAATTTATTTCATTAACATTTTGAATGCAAAATGTGTATATAATTTTTTCGTAAATTACTTTATTATTATATTAGAATATTTTTGAAAAAACCGTAATATTAAAATTTGTTGAACTTCTACATTATGAAAAATCTATTTTTCTCTGTGATACAATGTTAAAAATGATTGTTTATAGAGGAAGAAAATGCTTTCCTTATAAAACTAATAATTTTTGACAATCTGTTGAACAAAATATTTTGTAGCGCCTTAGATATTCACTTTCACTCAGGGTTGAGCTGTTTTGATGATGTTCCCTTATGAACTTGCCTTAGATATTCCTTTTGAGTAATATTTTAGAGAACTTTATTTTCTACATATTCTCTTGAATATGTAGAATTTGAACACGATGCGATGCATTTTTTTATGATCTCTGTTAAAAACACTTAAATGTATGGAAACATTTAAGTCCGTTGTCTTTGTCAGTCCAAAATCATTTTACATCCTGTTTGCAGGAAGTATTGTGTGCCTTCTACTGTTTTTGGCAATAGAATGAAGTCAAAATAAATAAAGGAGAACAAGTCTCAGAAAATGGGAAAGATATACTCGCCTATTATATTATCTAATAATTAGATAATATTTAAGATAATTTTAATATTAAAAATAATACCTGTTTTCCAGTTAAGTCATCTTAATTTTTCTTGAATTTTCATATTGTGCATTCGTAATATCAGCATTTTAAAACCTCATTTATTCAAAGTTCTTTGTGCATACTTTCATGTGTTTTAGCCCTTTTCTTATTTCATCAGTTATGTGGAAATTTGCCATTTTTAGCATTCTTTGTCTCCTAAAAGGTTTCCATTGAGTTACATTGTAACAATGCTGTAAGAAATTTATCAGAAGAATTTGAGGCTGTCTTTACATGAATAATTTTTTTTTTATTTTCTAATAAATAATTCCTGCTGTATTTTTTAGGTACAAACAGATTGAAAGTAACCAAATCCAAAATTTGGTTTTAAAAAGTTATAAATCTTGGAAATATTTAATATAGCATAAGGCCTGTTGCTCTTTTGTATTTTCATTGATAGAATATTTTGGGATTTTAAAAAATTTCATTGAAGACTAAAATATTATTCAATGAAGTATAATATTCTGTTGTATTTCATTCTAAAATGATTTACTGTTCATTGAATTATGTTCTTAGTCATTCCATTTATTCATCTTTACATGACTACTCCGATTCTGATTGTTTATAGTTATGCTTCATTGGTGTGAGTAGTCAGTTTAATCCTTCTGTATCTTTCACGCATAGATGCCCAATTAGCAAATATTGTGAGCAGTGAAACTTTTCAATTGAGAAATTTAATCGAAGATTATTCCTGTGCATAAAAATATATTGTATATTATAAAGAAAAGAATATATAGTACTAGAAAATTATTGCTTAAAAGTAATTAAATGTATTTTGAGAGTTTAGATATTTTAACATAGTCTCTTTGCACTCTTATTTATTGCCCTTATTATTACATATTTTGTTTCGAATTTTGTGGTTATATATTCTGAAATTATTTAATTTTGTTTTTTGTTGCATCTTTCCTTCAATATTCATACTCTTAATTTTTTTAAACTGTTTTGTTTTGTTTGTAAAATGTTTTGAACGTATTTAAGTAAAAATCGTAACTTCTCTGCTATTTTGTATATCTCATTGGAGTATCTTTAACTTCTATTTAAGGTAGTCCATAGAGTATTTGGTAAAATATGCCTCTAAGTATTCAGTAAACTAATAATGTATAGCTAGTATATATTTAAAAAATATAATAAATATTTATGTAATGTAGCTTTAAAATTATTAATTAGCACATTTGCCTTTAAATCTTTGCTGTTACAATTTATATATAGCTATATGTATAAATGTCACATTTGAAATGAATATTAAGGTAGCACTTAATTAAGGTAACACTTAGTCATTTTTTGATTTTTACATCCTAAATTTTTATCTTTTTCTTGACAATAAATTACTATTTCTTCATAATTTTACACTGCCGATATCGTTATATTTTGATTTTCAGCAATTGATAAATGCAGTTTCATGAAGTTATTTTACGCTGTGAATGTTCGTATAAACTATTCCTAGCAAGTTACTTTGTTAATTTATGTTTTAACAGGGTTAAAATTTCTTCCTTTTTCTTAAATTCAATATCGTAAAAATTTAGAATTTATATATTTTTTGAAACAGCATCACAGCATTTAAATAAAATTGGGCGCACAAATATTGCACTTTGTTGTTTGTTGCTGATATACAATGCTTGAAAGATTTCCACATTAGATTTTGTGAATCAAAAGCTAATTTTTAAATTCAAATATTTGTATCTATTGTGCATTAAGATAATTTTTAAATAAACTGTCTTTTGTATTTCATCAAATTTTCATCAAGGATTTTTCAATTTTTGCCTGTTACATATATATATATGTCAAATCGTATTAATAAATTCTTCAGAGGAAATTGTAAATTTATTTATCTTGTGATCTAAATTTTATGTGTAAGTCGTCATAGATCAGTCAGGGAAGATTTCTTACATTTTGTGCAACATCATATAAGATGGTTGCACTCTGAATCAATCTGTTCAAATGAATTATTTACTGCTCAAAAATTTAATAGTGTGTCTAAATCTCATTTTTCAACTAAGAAGTGTAATTAAAATTATACATACTTAAGGATATTCGTATTTCATACATTTTACATAGAGTGTAATCTGTAATTTGCATAGTTTTGTATGATGATAATCATAAATTAGCCTCGTCCCCGCCAACAGACGCGTTAAATAGAGATTTCATAGTGCAAAGTGATTCCATTCAGTCTTAAAACATACGCAGCACTTATAGGTCATAGGACAAAAAGTCCACACCAGACCATCTGAGTTTGACACCGGGACACCATCTAGTGTGTGCAAGCAGCAGACCACATATTCATAATTTCTGCCATTCTGGTCCAATGCACCAGAAGACTACTTGTTTCAGCATTTTCTATTTGAAATACGACATAGTATTGCATTTACAATTTCATTATAGTATAATTGCATCATTACTGTAACAGTTAAACAAAATTTACACAAATTTTGCATGAAGAATACAAATTCATTATGGCATTATTTCATTAATACAATTCAAATTACTGTCAAGACCTGTAAATTACTGTCAAGTCAGCTGTAAAATTTCACTAGAGAACCTGTTAAATGGAGAAAGGTGAATAATAAACAAAGGATCTCCATCAGTCTAGGAAATGCGATACATTTCTTAATAGTGACCTATAAAGGGCAAGTCCGTAGGGTTAAGTCGATTCATCATAACCTTCACTGGAACACATTGGGTTCATTTCAGTTTAGTTATATGAACGTCCTGCTTTGAAGCAACACTAGGGCTATTTTGGGGCAGTCGTGCTTGGGACAAGCCATAGATGCCGCTCCCAGTAATGATTTGCTTGAGGTATCAAATAATTTAAAACTTATTTGGTGTAATATCTTTGAGAAACATCGATGGAACTCCTCTTTATTGGCATCCCATTTTTTCTGCCATATGGATAGCATTTTTAATCTTGTCTAAATTGGTTTTGATTTCTATATTAAACAGTTAACTCGGTGAATTCCACATAAATATTTTATCTGTTTGTTGCAATTTTGACTAGATTTTTACTAGACGATAATCAAAACTTCATATTTTTTTGTCTATTTACTATCAATTATTGCAGAGCTATTAGAAATAGCTTCTTATTTAGTAATGAAAAGTTTCAAAATATGTTAAACAACCCAAATCATACATTTGGATTGTATAAATTTTTGCGCCCATTTTTTTCGAATTTGCTTAGTTATTTCTGATTATGTTCACGGTTGATTTTTGGCGGTAAGTAAGTACGCTGCGGCGTAACAAATGAATGCAATACTTGAAAATGTAAATGTAGGAAATATAAGGCTGGCAAGGTAGTCGTTTAAGATTCCGGAAGTGCGACATCCCAAGACGCTCGACTCTGTCATCTTAATAGATATGAGGCTCCCTTTCTTTCTCACAAAATAAAGAATGCACCTCAACTGTTCAGATAAATACATTAACTGTGGCTGATATCAATAAACATCATATATATTTCGAAAATTCTTTAACATATGGGAGAAAATGTACGAGAGATGAAACATCTTTAGAGTGGCGATCAAAGAGGGCACCAATAGACTATTTTACAAACTGAGAGGATTTTCACACTTGAACAAAGAGGGCCAGCTTCACAACCGTCTGGGAAACTAGCTCAGTTTTCTTAAACGCAGTGTAAACTAATTATAAGTTAATCAGTTGTAACCATTCAAATTGATATTTCTGATACACAATATGGCCTTCTCTCTTAGTAAAAACGCGAAAGTATTAGGTTGTTCGGAAAGTAATTTCGTTTTTTCCTGACAAAGGAGTTAATTGCATTTTTCGCACCCAATTTCATACTTAAACCGCAAAATCATTTTATGTTTTAAGAGCTGATATAGCAAGGCTTGAGTGTGAAAAAGTGCAACTGATTCTTCGCAGTAGTTTTTGGATGGTGCCCTTTTAAATATGGAGAGCAATAAACAGCATTTTCGTCATTTTTTTCTTTTTTGCTATAAAAGGTAAAAATGCTGTACAAGCCAGAAATAAATTAGCCAATATGTGTGGAGAAGATGTGTTAACAGTACATCAGTACCAGAACTGATTTGCAAAATTTTTCCTTCAAATGAGGAGGCCAAAAACCACCTCGATCAGTTTTTTTTACAGCAAAGACCAAAACTTTTATGAGCGTGTACTCATGTTACTACCAAAAGGTATTAGACCAGAATGGCAATTTTATAATTTAATAATTTATTCATTAAACGAAAATTTCTTTTCATTTTGACACAAAAATACGAAATGACTTTCCGAACGACCCAATAGTTATTAGATTATGTTCACGCGCAAGTTTCTGAATTTTAATTTCTATAAAGGATATCGCAATCGTATATTTAGTTCTTTCTATGTACCAAGCAGGTAATAAAGAAACATATTCTGTAAATGATTGGTTTTATCCAGATTAGCTTAAGTTGCTCATTGTTTGTTGTAAATTTTCATACTAAGCCTGAAGATTAAATTCGCCGTCATTAACAATTCAAAGTTCATTTATCTATTTATATTATTTAAATGTATATTATATATAGAATTAAATAAATCAAAGTTCTGTTTTCGAATTTTTAAACACTGCAATTTTAAACTGAATCATGCGATATGGAGCTAATTTCAATTTTACGACTCGCTATTACTTCAGTAGTAAAATTTTTCGCAGTTATTCAGTGCGAACAGTCGCCATGAGTTGTATTATTCAAATAGTGAAATTTCTAGCGATCTGTCTTATTTTATCTGAGCATTTTTTTTATTGTTTAACAAGCGTTTTAAATGGGTGGAAAATGTATTAACAGAAGTAAGAAACGAAAGTTTCATGGAAATATGCATTGTAGAAGAGCTGCAACTTCTGTTGCTGCATCATAATCAAAAAGTGAAAATAAATTGTTTACAGGTCTCCATAGAGTAATACACAAAACATCATCAAAATGATTAAGCCCTCATACACGCAGCTACTAGAAAACTGCTTTCAGGCTAAGACTCAAAATGCTAATGAAAGTTTCAATAATCTTTGCGGACGAACGTTTGTCGAGCTAGAATTTACGTGTAGGAGCATCAATAGCTGTAAGAATTTTTAATGAAAGATTTTATGGTCTCTTAGCAATTTTTTTTGAACTAGGAATAGCTCCTGGGGATTACACACTGAAAAACTTCCTTTCTATCGATAAAAAGAAAAAAGAAAGAAAGAAAATCGTCACATCAAAAATGTAATTTTTAAGTGCAGCGAAAATTGACAGAAAAAAAGTTATGAACCATTAAAAAGAAAACTGATAAAATTGTAAACAAAGAAGATGTATGCGACCAATGTGGTGCATATTTAAAAAAGATAAATAAAAACTTTTTTTATAATGCATGAATAAAAACTTTAAATGCATTTTTTTGAGAAACTTCTCTTTTGTAAAAATGTTGATACGCAAAACATGATATCTCAAAAAATTATAAAATTTTTAAAGCATGTTAACTATATTATCCTTAAAGCAATGAATTAGGATTATAGCTCTGAAATTAATAGTTTTTGATCCCAAGCTGCTTAATATTGTTTACATGTGTTGAAAGACTGAGTCAGAAGATTTATATGTTATAACTTTTGGCGCCCACGCGCTCTGCTGACGTCAGTAGATATTCCTTCCGCCAGATGTTCAGATGCACAAGAGATTTTGTATGAGACAGACGTATTGCTAAAACGTCGGAGGATGGCCAAATTAATGATCGTATAAGCGTGTTGTAAATAATGCATGTAAATATTATCCATAATCATATTATGTCTGTGCCCTAGAAGAAATTAAAAGGGATTATACCGAAACTGCACTCTTTTTCTTCAAACCATATTTACAGAGATGTTTTATCGATGAACCCGCGGCAGCAAAGGTAAGAGATTATTTACCTTTTATTTTATTGATTTTGGATTAGAAACTCAAAATCTGGCATTCCTGCCGGGATATTCTTATTTGACATTGGGAGTGCATTTATAAGATTGAAAAATTTTCGCAAACATACTTGCGTAATTTTCTAATTTGAGATGGATATAGACACCATTAAAAAGTTAAGAGCTCCTTTAAGGAAAGCTCTTACGAGAGTGCTGAATAAAGGATCAACATGACTAGAAAAAAAATTGAGGATACAGATATATTTTTTGCGGCACAGATTGTTCTTATAGAACAAAAATACAAAGACCTTAAAGATTTAGATTCTAAAATTTTAAATACACTAATGAAAAAAAAAATCCCAACACTAGGAAGGAGCTGTGCTAGATAAACGAAATTTGTTAGGCGTGCTTATACATCTGAAAGATGACGTCGATTCAAATTTCGAGCTGCGCGCGTAAGTGTGGCGCTAGTAGCGACATTATGAACATGCAAATGAGGTTTGCTTTAAATAAGCGCTGTAAGGTTCGTGATCGTTATTTACAGTTGAGATTTGACGCAGTGGGTTAATGTTAGTCAAGGATGCCTCTGAGAAGACGAAGAAGCCATTATCAACAGCTCACTGAGTTTGAACGAGGTCTTGTTGTAGGGCTACGAGAAGGTGGGTTTTCTTTCTGCGATATTGCTGAAAGACTTGGCAGGAATGTATCCACTGTGCATGAGTATTGGCTGCAGTGGTCAAGGGAAGGTACTGCCTCAAGAAGACCAGGTTCCGAGCGGCCACTTGGTACTACTGAGAGGGAAGACCGTCGTATTCGGCGTATGGCTGTGGCTAATCGTACTGCGTCTGCAGCTGAAATTCGAGCTGCAGTTGGCTCCACAGTGACACAACGAAATGTTACAAATCGGTTGCTTCAAGGACAGCTCCGAGCCAGACACCTTGTACAGTGCATTCCACTGACTCCAAACCACTGCCGTTTACGACGTGAGTGGTGTCAAGCTAGAGCTCATTGGAGGACGGAGTGGAGATCTGTTGTGTTTTCTGATGAAAGCCGGTTCTGCCTTGGTCACAGTGATAGCCGTTTGTTGGTTAGAAGGAGGCCAGGTGAACACCTGCTAGTGACCTTTCTGCGGCCTAGACACACAGGGCCTACTCCTGGAGTTATGGTTTGGGGAGCAATTTCGTATGACAGCAGGAGCACTCTCGTGGTTATCCCACGCACCCAGACTGCAAGTTTGTACGTCAGTCTAGTGATACAACCTGCTGTGCTGCCATTCATGAACAGTATTCAAGGGGGTGTTTTCCAACAGGATAACGCTCGCCCTCATACCGCTGTTGTAACCCAACATGCTCTACAGAGCGTCGACATGTTGCCTTGGCCTGCTAGATCACCAGATCTTTCTCCAATCGAACACGTATGGGACATCATTGGACGACAACTCCAGCGTCATCCACAACCAGCATTAACCGTCCCTGCATTGACCTCCCAAGGGCAACAGGCATGGAACTCCACCCCACAAACTGATATCCGACACCTGTACGACACAATGCATGCACGTTTGCATGCTTGCATTCAAAATTCTGGCGGTTACACCGGTTACTAATGTACCAACATTTCACATTTGAAATGGCTACTCGCCAATGGCTCTACCTGGGATCTTGAAATTTTAATCAATTAAATATGTTACCTAGACAAATGTATTCCTAAAATTTCATTACTGTACAATAATTTTTTCTTGGTGTTGGGATTTTTTTTTCCATCAGTGTATTATGCAAGAGGATAAAACATGTACACAACAAACGTTTGATAAAGAATACGTAGCTATCATAGATTATGAAGAGAAATATTTGGAAATAAAAACGAAACTAGAAAGGCGTTTGAATTTACTTGAAAAACCAAAACGTGAAGAAAATATAACGAAGGACACTTCCAACAATTGTACAAATGGTAATTGAAAAATAAAGTTACCAGAAATTGTATTAAGTCAGTTTAATGGCGACATAAAGGAATCTCTACCATGGTGGGGACAATTTAAAAAAAACCACGAAGACCCCGAAATAGTGGATGAGGACAAATTTCAATACCTATTGCAAGCGACAGTAAAAAACTCGCCGGCCAGAATGCTTGTTGAATCTTTTCCCCCATCTGGTAAAAATTACGATGAAGCCATAAAAGCTCTTAAGCAGCGTTTTGGAAGAGACGATTTGTTGATAGAAGTCTACATTAGAGAGTTACTTTCAGTTGTAATAAATAACGCTAACCCTCAAGGCCAAAAGTATTCACTAGTGAAACTTTATGATACTTTAGAGGGCCAATTAAGGTGGCTGAAAACGTTAGGAGTAGCTAAAGATGATTTTTCTGCTATTTTGCTTTTTCCTTTAGTGGAATCCTGCCTGCCACCAGATCTGCAAAGAATTTATGAGCGCATTCAACGCGAATTAACTGCAGAATCTACAGGAAATGAGAGGCTAGCACATTTGTTAAATTTTCTTAAAAAAGAAATAGAATCCGAACAGAAATTAGTTATGGCGCGTTCCTCTTTCGACTTAGATAACCGTAACGAAAGCCTATTAGTCATTCGCGAGAAAATAATCCAAGGTCCAGACCATCAGCCACTGATTTAATTAACAACTCTACTAGACAAAACACTTATTCGGCTGAGTCGAAGTATAAGGAATGTGCTTTTGCGATAAGTCGCATTTAAACCAAGAGGATTGTAGGTTCGCGACGAGTTTAACATTCAAGAAAAAGAAGGAAATACTTTTAAATCGTGGAGTCTGTTTCCGATGTTTAAAATCTAAACCTAGACATATCGCGCGTTTTTGTAAGCATACATTTAATTGTTCAATATGTAAAGGAAATCATTTGCATATAATGTGTAAAGGTAATGATGAATTTTCGGAAAATAAAAATAAGGAAAGGAAATCGGAAGATAAAATTGTTGTGGAGAGTTCTTTAACTAATAAAACATGCATGCGGCAAGTTTATTTACAAACATTAGTGGTTAAAATTCGCGGAAAGGATAAAACTAGAAACATTCGTGTATTAATTGACAGCGGGCCAGAAAGGTCATACATGTCAAAATATGAAGCAGAAAGTATGGAATATGAAGTAATTAATGAGGAATCTATTTTACATTCTTTATTTGGGGGTTTAGAAAAACCTGAGAGCCATAAAAAATATTTGGTTCGTTTAAGTAATGTAGATAAAAGTTACCATTGTAATTTTGAAGTGTTAGATCAGGAAACAATTTGTTCCAATATTTCGAGAATAAATTTGTTCCCCTATGTAAAGGATCTTAAATCTAAGAAGATATTTTTAACTGATGTATCGCATACTTCTGATGATCAATTACTGTATAAATCATCCCCTTTAGATATTCATTTGCTAATTGGGGCAGATGTTGCGGGTAAGCTGTTAACTGGGAGAGTAGAGGAGCTTAGTTCAGGGTTAGTATGTGTAGGAGCTAAGTTAGGTTGGACGTTGATGGGAAAGACGAATGAAATAGAAAAACATGACAGATCAAATACTGTTCTATCCTGTCACGTTATTGACGTAAACATTTCTGATTTATGGCGATTAGATGCACTTGGAATATGTGAACCGAGTCAAAATAAAACTCGCGAAGAAATTTAATTAGCGGCTAAAGAACATTTTCCCCAAACTGTTAGTAGAAACAAAGAAGGGAGGTATCTAGTGCGTTTGCCTTGGGTGGAGGGTCATCCCCCATTAACGAATTGTAAGGACATTTCCGAAAAGAGACTTGTTAATTGTATTAAATCTCTTAACAAATTGGGAAAAATTAAAGAATATGAAACCATTTTTGATGACTGGTTAGATCAGGGTATTATTGAGGAAATGTCTAGCTCAGAACCAGAACATTATTTACCTCACCGTCCTGTTTTTAAAGAAAACTCTACGACAAAGATTAGGCCAGTCTTCGATGGCTCTGCCAGAGATAAAAATTCTCCATCAATTAATGATTGTTTAGAAAAGGGGCCCAATTTGGTAGAGCTAATTCCCTCTCTCCTAAATAGATTCAGAATGGGAAAATACGGAGTTATTGCCGATATTGAAAAAGCATTTTTGCAGATTGAGCTCCATGAACAGGATAGGCCTTATTTAAAATTTTTGTGGTGGCAGGAAGGGAAAAAAGAGCAGTTAAGAATCTTTCAGCATAGGAGAGTTGTTTTTGGAATAACCTCTAGCCCTTTTCTACTTGGAGCCACTCTTGAATTTCATTTGAAAAATGCTTCCCCTGTCTACAAAGAAACAGCCCTAAAACTTCTGAAATAATTTTATGTGGACAATTGTGTCCATAGTGTGGACAGTAAAGAAGAACAGATAAAGTTCATTGAAGAGTCACAGGAAATACTTGGCCCAGCAAAATTTAATTTGTGAGGGTGGGAGCATACCCCTTTTGAAGAATCTGATTTAATAGAAGAGAAATTCGTTTCAGTGTTAGGCTTAAAATGGAAAATAAAAAGTGGCTCTTTAACTGTTGACTTACGAGATTTAGATTCCACCATAGAAGATAAACCTTTAACAAAAAGAATCATTTTATCGATTGTGCATAAAATATTTGACCCAGTTGGATTTACCTGTCCGTCCACATTACTGCCAAAACTTCTACTACAGGAATGCTGGAAATTAAAAATAAGTTGGGATACTGAATTGCCATCTTACATAGCAAATAAATTTTTGAAGTGGAAAAATCAACTGAAATTTTTAAATGATATTTATATTCCTAGAAGTCTAGATAAAAATGAAGCACTTAGAAATATAACTTTGCATGTATTTTGCGATGCTTCGGAGAAATCGTACGTTGCATGTATTTTTCTCAGGAGTGAAAGTGACGATTCAGTTCATTGAAATTTGATACAAGCTAGATCAAGAGTCGCCCGACTTAAATAAATTATGATATCTAGACTTGAACTGTTGGCCTGTAATATAGGTGATCGACTATGTCAATCCGTGAAAGAGAGCTTGGGAATAGAAGACGTTGCAACGTGATATTGGTCTGATTCTAGTAACTCACTTTACTGGATTAAAAAGAACGAAAACTGGGCTACATTTGTTTTCAATCGTGTAAAAGAAATTCGTCTTTTAAGCAACCCAGACGATTGGAATCATATATCCGGACAAATGAACCCAGCAGATTTACCATTTAGAGGTTGTGGTTTTAAAGACCTAGCCAAATCCAACTGGTGGTTAGGACCTCCTTGGTTAAAAGAATCCCCTGAAAATTGGCCCAAAACAAATATTTTTCCAGCTGAAAATATCATAAATGGCGAAAAACGTAAAACAATTGTTAGCATTACGAATACAGTAAAGGAGTCTAAAATTTACGACATTTTCTCTTCTTATCCTAAACTTCTTCTTGTTATGTCCTGGATTTACAGATTTTTCAATAACTGTAAGGTAGAAAAGAGCAATAGAAAATTAGGAAGCATAACATTGGAAGAAAGGAACCTAGTAGAACTTTCATTGTTAAAGTTAGTACAACAAGAATCTTTCACTGGACCTCAAGATAAGCGTCTACAAAAATTCCAGTTATTAGAAGATGAATATGGACTTTTGCGAATTAAGACAAGACTCTCATTAAAGGAAGATTTAAAGAACTTTAAATTTCCTATCGTGTTACCCAGTGAACATTCGTTAGTTGAAAAACTTGTTCGCTGGAAACACTGTTCTCTAGGCCATGCAGGTGTTCAAATAGTGATGAGCAACCTCAGAGAAGAATTCTGGATTCTGAAATACAGAAAGACTGTCCGTAAAGTTGTCAAGAACTGTGTTACTTGCAAGAGATTTGACGCATGACCAATAGAAACTCCAACAGCTCCATTGCCAGTTGACCGTCTCAGAGCTGCTTCTGTCTTCGAAATTACAGGAGTAGATTTCGCCGGTCCTCTTTATTTAAAGAATAATTAGAAGTCCTGGATTGTCATTTATACCTGTGCAGTATATCGAGCTATACATCTCGAGCTGACCACTTTACTATCAACAGAAAGTTTTCTTCAATCGTTCAGAAGATTTGTGGCTCGTCGAGGAAGACCCACGATTGTATATTCGGATAATGGCACAAACTTCGTAGGTGCAAACAACCTAATCAAAAAGATCAATTGGAGTAAGATAGCTCAATACAGTACAGTCAACAAGATAGACTGGAAATTCATCCCTCCGTCTGCTCCATGGTGGGGTGGGTTTTGGGAACGCTTGATCGGGATGGTCAAGCGAATACTACGTAAAGCTCTAGGTCAGACGTCCCTCAACTTCGAAGAACTTACTACCATCTTGTGTGACTGTGAAATAGTCATCAATCGTCGACCACTCACTTATATAAGTGATGATCCTAATGATCTAGAACCTCTCACACCTTGTAAGTTTTTGCAGGAAGTTAAAGAAATTGGTACACTTGAACTAGATCTTCTGGACTCTAAAGCCCTGAATAGAAGATTTATTTATCGACAAAAAATTCGAAGTGACCTGAGAAAACGTTTTCGCTCAGAATATTTGGGACAGTTGAGACAATATGAGAAAAAGGCACGAATCTCACCATCCATCGAATTAGGCAAAGTTGTCTTGATATCCTCTGACAACCTAAAAAGAATGGACTGGCCATTAGGTAAAGTCATCGAAATCTTCAAATCACCCGATGGACATATCAGACTTGTGAAACTGAAAACCAAAGGTGGAGAAGTCCTACGTCCAACGTTGAGGCTGTATCCTTTAGAAATTGGTGAATCTCAAAAAGAACTGTTACAACCTGTGAAACAGTGTGAAACACGAGAGAATAACTTTCCTTGTGATGATTCCTGCACACCTAAAAGTGATTCTCATGATAAAGCTGAACCTGATGAACCAACTTCTAGGTATGGTAGAAGATTAAAAAAGGTAAAGAGACTCATGTTATAAACTTTTTTAGAACTGAACTTTTTCTTTTTTAGAAGAACTCTTTTTAGAACTGAACTTTTACATTATACACATTTATGGACTCTAATTGAAACACATTCAATACTAAATAACTAATTTTGAATAATACTTCGGTTTATCGTGATTATTGCAAATATTTTGTTACTTTGATATATTCTCTTTATTGTAATATTTTCTTGATTTATATTCGTTAATTTAAACATATTGTTAATTCAATTATTTTGATATCTGTATTTTAGTAACAGAAATTTTTCATTGTTAATTTGAAATTTGAATTTGTTATTTGAATTAATTTGAATTTATGTTTGAGTTTCCTGCAATTGAAACTCAAAGGTGGGGGAGGATGTTGGAAGACTGAGTCAGCAGATTCATATGTTATAACTTTTGGCGCCCACGCGCTCTGCTGACGTCAGTAGATATTCCTTCCGCCAGATGTTCAGATGCATAAGAGATTTTGTATGAGACCGACGTATTGCTAAAACGTCGGAGGATGGCAAAATTAATGATCGTATAAGCGCGTTGTAAATAATGCATGCAAATATTATCCATAATCATATTATGTCTGTGCCCTAGAAGAAATTAAAAAGGATTATACCGAAACTGCACTCTTTTTCTTCAAACCATATTTACAGAGATGTTTTATCGATGAAACCGCGGCAGCAAAGGTAAGAGATTATTTACCTTTTATTTTATTGATTTTGGATTAGAAACTCAAAAACATGTATGAATTTTGATAAATTTTGAGTTAGGAAATGCTCAAACTGCCATAACCTTCTTGTAAAAGAAAATATTTCTTAAATCCTAGTTCGTTGCCTTCACTAAAGCTGTAAATATTTTCTGTACAAAAATAATTTGTAAATATTGATTAAAGTTTCTTCTATGGTGTTTTGCATTTTACATTAGTTTTCTCTATTTTTTACTCGAATTTCCCCGTTTGACTTAGTTTCAAATTACATAGAACAATTTAAATGGTATTATTCATTGTTTTGAATTGTAATGATCTAGAAAGTAAACTAAAATTGATAATTAAAGCTTTTTTTCAAAATCTATTTCCGCACGTAGACATACCTTAAGTGGTGAAATACTATCAAATTATCAATATTCACTTTCTCTGCGGTTTCCTCAATTGAAATTCTATGGTTTTCTTCTAAGACTCTCATGACACGTTAATCAAAATCGAAAGTCTGTCCCATTCGTAGTTGATCTTCCAGTGTAAAATCATTATTCTGAAATTTGCCGAGATATTTTTTTACAGTCCACAGAGCAGAAGCGCAATCATTCAAAATGTTATTTTTTCACAAAGTATTACATTCCTTAAAGGAACATTTTTACGCTCAATTTTTTTTTAATTGTCAGTTAAAAATTATCCTGTTTTATCAACATTCAATGATGTAAGGATACTTTTATCAGTCAAGTACCAGCAACACAGCCAGACAAAGGAAATACACTGGTATTTTTCTATACTGGAGCCATCTAGGAAAATCGGTCACGAACTTATGCAATGAACTGATATTTTAAATAAGCAATGGAAACTTAAACTGTTTGCTAAATTTAACAAGATTGCTAATCCCACTGAAAGATTAAATAAAATCAGAAATTTCGAACTAGTTTGAAAAAAGTATCCAAATTATTAGCTATAATTTTAGATTTGTACAATTGTTCTACGCCATCATGAGCAAATATATTTTTTCGATATACCATTGTTTGCAACACTGGTGATAAATTACTGTTACAAATTAGTAAATAAACGTTTTTCAGTTTGCTTAGCAGATGTTTCCAACATTACTGGGAAAAAATAACTATATATTGTAGAAAAGTTTGTAAAAATAAATGTTGAGCTCGATGCTGTGATAATGGTTCGAACGTGAAAAGTTTTGAAAATAGCTTTCAAAGTCATTTTGAATTCGAAGCCTGAAATATTTTATTTACTCTGAGTTATTTATTCATTATATCTAATGTCTAATTGGGTATCCCTTATTAAATATAAAACCATTACTTTTTCAATAGTGTTTAATAAATTTATATATATATAATATTGCTACATTGGATAGAAGATAAGGAATATTTAAGATTAGCAATACATTACTAAATTAGATTCATGACAGTTTTAGTGTTTTGTTTAATTTAAACCTTTGCATTCCGAAATTTAATGAGATGCTTTAATATACTTATATGAGTATAATGATTTCATTTGGTACTTAGAAATCTCAGAAATTGTAGGTTTATTACAATTTTTAAAAAGTAATGTGAAAGCTTTGGCTATTATTCGGTTTTTATAACAATTATTATTCTGCAAGAAAGTGAAAACAGTGCAACTTAATTACTATTCATTTATCATTATTATTAATGCAATGGCAATCAGACTAGAAATAGATTGCAAACAGTATAATAATACATGTGAAAAAAAATAGAAACTAAACTGCCAAAAACTTGGGAAAAATTTCTTTGATTCAAAGAAATTAAACTAATAAAAGATTTTAAATAATTTTTGCCCTAATTTATCTCTCTACAAATAAAAACTTCGTCAGGATTATAAAAATAATCTGAAACAAATTTTAAAAATTTTGCCCAATTTACTTTACCATAAAAAATGGCAAGAAATTTTTCCAAATTAAAATTAAGAGTTTTTTTTAATCACCAACCACGTCACAACAATGTTAGCGGGGTTTTCAATATTTTCGTTACTCACAAATTCCTGAATTATACTGTCAGAAATATTGAGAAGTTTTCCTTATTAAAAGTTGGAAGAATGTTTTCAACAAAATCGAATAAATCAAAATTTCTATCTTTATATATTACATTAACAAATTTTTGATTATAAAATTTCTGTTAATATATTGTTACTTTTGTATCATTGTTATTTTTTTTTCATTCTTTGACAATACATGTTTTTTAAAAAAGGAAACTGTTTACAAAGTGAAAGTTATCTTGATATATATTTAAATAATTATTGATTGCAAAGATTACTTTTAATTTTCATCAAAATATCATTTTTTAAATCTACGTTATAAAACTTAATTTTATTGTAGTAGTGTTTGAAATAATATGTATTTAATTAAAAGTTCTCTTTTATGTTGTAAATAAATAGTCAAATTTCTGGTGGAGTTTTTGGCAGAAGCTCTGAACTAATAAAATTTCACATTAATATGAATCTGGAACCCTTCGATCCCAAAACCGTTGTATTGCCACTAGGGCTCCACGATCTCTGATAGTTATAATGAATTCACAAAAAATGAATGATGCAGCATTCCATTAATATTCGGGTAATAAAAGATGCACTTACATAAATGAATGATATACAGTATAAAACTCTCAAAAATAACTTTTTATGAATGTATTATTTCTTGGTTCATGAATGTACTGCTTACTAAATATTGCTTGAGTGGCGACGACTTTTGATACTTTTTTTGTCAAAAAAATCAGCTGGTACTTTATACCTTTAGAATATGGAATTCAATTTCATTTCGTTCATTAGTTTTATCTGTAGATGCCTCCAAATAAAAAAGGTAAATTTATATCTCAAAACCATTTTTTATTATACTTAACAAATGGTGCAAGCTATTTATTTGAGTATAGAGTCGTTGTTAAGATTAATTATTACGTGGAAATTACATTTATATCTCTTACACAGGTCTTCTTTACCAGTGTTTTAAAATTTTATTTTGAAAATTAAATCACTTAGTTTTTCATAGCATAAATAGAATTATCTTTTAAAAGAAACTGGTTTATATTTTGTTTTTGATTTATTAAATTTGAAAAATAAATAATTTTAAAAGTTGCTACAATTACTGCCATCCTAAGACGAGCTAGGGATCACAAAACGTCCATCCTCCACATGTAGGGAATATCAAGGTGAAAAAAATCCATCAAATCTTTTACTCTTTCAAAAAAAAAAACACCGATTTTGTGTTTGAAAAAAAGCGAAATTTCAATACCTATACAAACACATGAAAAGTATCCCACCCCACCCCACCCCAAAAAAAGAAAAAGAAAAAAAAAAAAAGGAATGTAAGTCTAAAAGTAAATATCCACTTTAAAATTTTCTTTAAATCATTTTCATATTGTTCATAGCTCCAGTTAACAATGGTATACAGATTATTTTTTTCACTTAGTACGTGGGCCGCGGTGACTTGGTGCTGGCTTTAGAGCCGGAGGGTTTCAGGTTCGAGACCCGATTCCACTGAAGAGCCGTTGTGTAAGCTGGTCTGTCTGGACGTTAAATGTCCTGGCCACACATCCTCCCGTTGGTGTTGTGGGGAGAGGGAAGTGCCAGCTCATGTGTCGCCATCGTTATCTGACAGCTGTTTGAAATTACGATGTCCGTCTCGATGCTTACCTAGTGTTGCTTTAAAACAGGGCGTAAATATAACTAAACTAAATTTTGACTTAGTACCTTTAAAAAAATGAAAATAAACTATGTAATCAAATCCATAATTTAGAGTTTGGAATTAAGTAAAACGATTTTACGTTTTGAGGGAGGAACACAGTTGATTAAATTATTACTGTTTAAATGAGTTAACTCATTTAATTTGTAAAATTGCATAGGATGGGCAATGTGCTTTGGATCAAATTTTCTACTTCTATCGCGTGTTAGAATTGTAATGAATTATCAAAAATATCATGGCTTTATCAGTTTATTTCTTTAATTTGTAATTCTTGCAAAGGCTTACAGCATTAAGGACTAGTGATATCCAATTCATAGTCAGTTACCCTTTTTCGCTTTCTTACTTTAAAATAATCAAACGAATAAACAAGTTTTAAATAAAGGAAGAAAAATTTCAGGCCTAACTGCCTTTCTCTCCTACGGTAGAAAATAAAATATTTGATTCCACTCAAACAATAAATGAAAAGCAATAAAATATTTTCCAAGATTTTCTACGTTTTTAAAAAAAATATATTATCTAAACGTATTAATATAGTTCTGTTTTAGATATCTAGAAAATCTTATGAATGATGACATGGATAAATAGCAAAAATATGATTAATTCATTTTTAGATTAAGTATTGTGTTCATTCTCGCTTTTAAAATAACGAAATCAGTTCTTCCTTAAAGGAGCAAAATATACATAATTTACTCGATGAATTGCTGAATTAATCCCTTAATAAAATGATGAGAAGTTCCTACATATATTATGCTGAATTCTTATGTAGACCAAGTATCAATGTACGAATTATTCATGCCATATGAATACCTCTCCTCTCTCTTTTTTTAGATTAAGAGTATATTAAGAAATGAGATATCTATCACACACTTGGCGAAAACAGTAAAAAGTTACTGGGATGCTATGTAATTTGACATAAAATACACTATGATACACAACTTTCTTTTTTTGACAGGGGGGAGGGTAGAGCATTATTTGAAAAATAATTTGGGGATCCAGTTGCCCTTGTTACACTGCTCCGACTTCGTTACCAAAGGTCATGGATTCTAGTGCTGTTACCGCTGAAGATTCACTATGTAAGTCATAGTCATTACTCCGACCAGCTCGAAGACACATCGGAAAACTTGAATGACTGGACCACCACGACAGCAACACTGGCAGGAATTATGATTGAGTTCTAATGGTTGTACCGGTTACGGTACATCATTTCTCTAAAAGGCCGTTTCTACGGCGCGTCCATTCGTCAGGCGAGCCACGCGTTCCCCCTTCGACCCCTCTTGCGGTTTTCTGGGTTCCTTTGATGCCTGTCGACTCTACCGAAAATTTGTCGGTAAAAAGGGCAGGCATCAAAGGAGCCCAGAAAACCGCAAAAGGGGTCGAAGGGGAAACGCGTGGCCCACCTGAAGATTCTGCAATCGTTGAAACTCAGCCTAAGGAAGTATATCTGTCATCGATGGGAGGAGCCATACCCCCATCTTTTCGTATACCCATGGGGGTGGCGAGAACCATCCATCATACCGGAAAGCTTCTCATCCTCAATTACAATGTGCCCCCCCCCCCTCTTACCCAGTGGGATAGATTCACTATGTATACTGATCTGATGGTCATTAAATTTTGTCCAGGGTTAAAAATCTTCCCGTTGGACAGGTACGGAAATTTGGAATGGAGTACCGATTCAAACCTTATCATCCAACTACTGCTGAAAATTACTAAATATATTTTTAAACTAGTGTTGTTTCAAAAAAAGGTGTTCATATAACTAAATTAAACTGAAAAATAGCCATAAGACTTTCTTTTACAATAAAAAATATTTTAAGGTTTGCTATTTTAGAAATTATTTGCTCAACACGCAATAATATCATGGGCAATAATATCAAAATATTTGATGTTCGGATCTACTGTTCTATGTAAAATTGGTATTTGTTACTGAGCTGCTATTTGTATGAATTTAGTGTCTGAAATATTTTGTTTACCTGAAACTGCAAAAATGAATTGATGCCTTTTATAATTGATTTTGTAAAGATTTTATTTCGACATTGTATTAATTCTGCACTTATAAAGTTTTATTTGTTGTTCTATTGCTCTCATTAGTGCATAATTCACAGATCAATTTGTTGTAGTTTATACATTGAATAGTCAAATTTTTCAAATTAGAAATATTCAAATTGCAAATATTTCAGGTTGGAGTTCGATACCTCTTCTTTTGTTTAATTTTTTAGATCATTCACTTTCAACTAAAGAAAAGCTTTGTTTATTGGTAATTTGTGATAGACATAAAAATTGTGTATCTCTTTGAATAACAGTTTTAATCAGATTCACTTCTTGATCATTTTATGTAGAAAAAGAAATATTTTGCCAACTTTCTCTAAAATTTCATTTGTCCAAATTTTCTCCTCGTATTTTAAAACCCGAATTTAATATCAAGTTTATTGAAATTATGGGTATATATTGTTTACAGAATGGTTATAATAAAAGTGACTCTACTCTTATATAAGTAGATCCCAAGTCAATGGGCACATCCCGTTGTTATTTGACCTTGTCGGATTTGATGTTCACCATACCAGCTTGCACGGATTTTCGAACATAAGAGTTTCCATCCGCGAAGATTAGACTTACCACTAGACCACCACAGCCTGTTATCTTAAATAGTTAAGTTACATTAACATCCTGTTTTGAAGCAACACTCGGGCTATTTTGAGACGGACCTAGTAATTTTGAGCTACGGTCAGATGACGAGGATGACACCTGAGCTGGCATCTCCCTCTCCGGCGGTTCTTCTGTGGAATTGGGCCTGGAACCTGCACCCTTCTAGTTCTGAAGCCAAGACCTTACCCCCAGACCACCGCGGCTTTCGAAACACAGCCAGTTAACATCTCTGTGCTTGAAAATCTTATAACGTGCTTCCGTAATAATTACCTCAATGCCTCATACTTTATGAAGACGCGATGGCCTGATGGTAAGGTCTCGGTTTCGGAATTTGAAGAGTATTAGGTTCGAGACCCGATTCTACCCAAAAAGTTCTTCCACTGGTGGGGAAGTTTGGAAAAGGGCTGCTTGCTCAGATGCCATCCTTGTCATCTGACCACTATTTAAAGTTTTGAGGTCCGTCCCAAAATAGCCCTAATGTTACTTTTAAAAAAGGGAAGTTAATATAACTAAAACTAAGCTAGACTCATACTTTATGCGCATGTTCCTGGTTGGCATTAATTTTGAAATTGATCAGTTTTTCTCCCTTTGATATGGTGTAAAACTCCGTAGAGGGGAGTTCTAATTGAATCTTAATTCTACCTGAGTGATCATGATTCAAACTACAAGAGTAATCTCAAAATAACCCTCTTGTACTTTTTAAAGGTCTCAGTTGAGAAAGTTAAATTCCATTTAGAACGAGAGTAGGTCTATTTTGGGACTGGCATCTTAATTAGAAGACTGTGCAGATAATAAAGACGTCACCAAACCCAGCCCTCTTCTCCAAACTTCCACTCCACATTGACATGAGAGAACATTTGACCCATGGCATTAAATGTTCTCTCGCATCAGTCCTCATAAACGTAGGATTTTTTTACGAAATGGGTTTCGAATCTGAAACCTTTCAGTTCAGCTGAGATTATGCCACCGTGGCCTTAGATTCATATGAGAAACGAACTATGATTCTATAAGGTTTTGAAGTCTTTTTTTTTCTTTCTGAATTACACCTCAGTTTTCGTCGAATAAATTATTTTGTGTTAAATATCACAAAAGAATAGAAAAGAATAAAATTAAACATAAAATTGTTCAAATAGTTTATGACTTCATTTTCATGTTTGATAAGATTGTTACTTTTATGCTTACTTTCAGTATGCAAATCAAATTAATTTATCATTTTAATTTGGATTAAATATTCCTGCAAATGAAATTTAATAAAAGAATGCTCCAATAATATAGCAAATATCCCGTAAATGTTTAGTTAATTAAAGACTTTTTTTTTCTTTTTATCAACTATACGCATCACGAAATGTTAGTTTATAGATAATATTAAACACGAAAACTATCGCCAAAATCATTTTTGATATTGATATTGTTTGATTAATCTAATCATTGCCGATTGCTAAAACAAGTTTAATCGCAGATAAATGTGAAACAATAGACTGTGTGTTCGCGTTGTCAAACATCCAGTCTTTTTTCTAAGTTTGTGCAAAGTATTTCAGAATAGAATGCCAGAGAAATGTTGTTGCGGATGCTGTTATTTGAGTACAGGAGCACAAATCGCGCTTGCTATTTGTGCGGTAAGTTAGATAAAATTGTTTTTATGACACATCTTTGATTTTTACAATAAATGTGAAATTGTTTATTAATATTTAAATCTTAAAGCATCCTATCTTCGCAGTGAAATTTCATCTAAATTATTTCGTGCCTTCTAGCCGTTTATACAAGCACATCGATGCATATAAAAAGCGCTTTGTTAAAATATAATTAGTAATTTATTCGCAAAAATTTCTTATAAAAAGCGAATAAAAATATGATTTGATTTTAAGCAGAACAAATAGTATAATTAAAAAAAAATTCAATTCCTATTTAGGTCAACAAAGAAAATTTTTATTTTAGTGACTTAATATTTTTTTGATAATTATTTGATAAAATGTATCAAAAATTATTGAATTCGCATTCTGCACCTTCACGCGAAAAATAATGAAATCCGTGCATTTTACCCGATTGCGCTACTGCCTGTAGATTTCAAATTTTCATTACAAATTGATAAAACTGTTTAAAGCAGGGATGGGCAAACTTTTCCGATCGCGGGCCAAAAATCGAAAAAATAAAGTTTGGCGGGCCAAGATGAATTTTTCTAAAATTTTAAAAACAATATACAAGTATTACAATTTAATATATTAATGAGATGAATGAAATTGCGATTTCATTTTTAAAAGTTCCTTATGTTGAGGTTCGAAGTGAGATGTACTGATTCTCAGGAAAGAGGCTAAATGCTCATCTGTCAGTCTGCTTCTGAAATAATTCTTTCTAAGGTTCATAGTTGAAAACACTTGTTCACATATATAAGATGAAGCAAACATAGCACTGATTTTCTGGGCATGAGATATTAAATTTGGGAAACTTACTTTCGATAATGATTTGTAAAACTCTAACTTTGGCATATTTAGAAACAATTGCTTGAGATGATTGTTAGATTGCAACTCAATTAATTCAAACTGCAAATCTAACCTCACTGCTTCACAATTTACGTTGAATGGCATGGTAAAAATATCCAATTCTGCTTGAATATATTGAATTCCCATATGTCTGCTCCACAAGAAAAAGATAACGCTTATTGGCCCCAATCTACAGCTATAACTAACAAATAACTTCCGCTTTTAACACTTTACCGATTGAAAACTGCCTGCGTTTGCTATTTCCTTCGATTTATGTTTTGCAGAACAAAAATAGAGAATGTAAACAGATTACCAGCTCTTTGAAAAAAAGAAAGAAAAAATATAATATTCAAACAAAGTAGAAAAGGTGATGGATATATAATATATGAATATTTCTTTTAATCTGCCTCTGACTGGCAAATTAAAAGTCTATCCGCGGGCCGGATAGAACCTTCCGGCGGGCCGGAGTTTCCCCATCCCTGGTTTAAAGTATTAAAAATTAGGTAAATTTAATTAATGAATTAATATTTGAAAAAACTGTATTAACATCCAGTGTGATCTACTACAAGTTAAAAAAATGTATTTGAATTTGAGCTGATGAATAAAAAGTATTTTATTAACAACTGAAAATTTGAATAAGATAGATAAATAAATATATATATAAGGAGAATGAGAACTACTAGTAGGCATTGAAAAAAGATATTAACACTAGAAAATGGGGAGTTAAATGCAATCACGTTTCGAATTATTAAGATTGATAAAAGATATTAAAGTTATTGGTTAAAATCCGATTGAATTCTTGAAACGTTTCGATTTCGATATTTACCAAAATAAGGGAGAAAAAATTATGTTTAGTTTCTATTTAAACGAAATCCAATGAATTCAGTTCCGATTAAGCCAATCCAGATTTGTGAAATGCGTGCACTGATTTCTTTATGCAAAAAGTAATATAAGTAGAATTACCTCTAAAATGAAGTCCAATGAATAACAAATACTATAAAAATCCCTGCTTACTTTTTCGCCAGTAGCTCCAATTTTGGTTAGAAGTAGGCAATAATTTTTAGAACTGTCGATTTGTATTTAGAAAGTAAATAAAATAAGAAATACAAAAAGCCTTTAAGGAATAATTTTTATCACTTCATCAAATTTTTTATGAAAAATTTGGAGTATAAGAAATGTTGTTAAAGCAGGACACGCAAGTATAAAACCTTTACAGAAATTTTAACATTTCTAATGCATTTTTATTTTGAATACAATAAATATTTGTGATTTTCTTTGTTTTAAATGATATTCCTTGTGCTATCCTTTTCTGCACATCAACTTTCAGGAATTTGATTATTTAGATTAATTTTTTTACTTTTCAGTATACTGATTGATCAAAGCTTTTTTAAAAAGTTTATATATATATATATATATTCCAGTTTTTAATCTTTATTTCATATAATATTGATTATATTTTAATAATAATAAAAGATGCAAAACATCTAAGCATATCCGGGAATTAAATGTCTCAAACCGCTTTGATGCCACATACAAATCATTACATATATTAATGTTCGGTTGTAAAGCAGCACTAGAGCTATTTTGAGACGGACCTTGTAATTTTGAATCATGATTATAGCGGTCACATGACGAGCACGGCATCTAAGTTGGCACCCCCTCTCCGCACCAACAGGAGAATGTTTGACCCTGACAGATTTAACGAGCAACAGATCCCCTCGCACGACTGTTCTTCTGTAGAATCGGGTCTCGAACCTGAAACTTTATGGCTTTCTAGCCGAGTAGCCGAGACCCTACGGCAGACCTTGAACCATTACACCAAATAAACTGGCTTTCTTTAAGTTTATATCCGTGTTATAAACAATCACTCAAAATTTAACTGTGAAGAAAATTATTTTCTATTAATATTTTAGATTTCGAGGAAATATTCATCCATTATCGATGTATTAAATATTCTGCTAGAATATAACATTCTTGTCAATATTAAATAAAATAAGTTAAGAATAAGAAAAAAAATATCATTTTTTTAATTCTTATCTTTTTACAATGTTATTAATTTCTTTTTAAATTTTTGATCATAAATGAGAATATCAAAACAAAACCTAAAAGCGTGATAAAAAAAAAGATAAAACCTAAAAGAAATATTCCTCGAAAATTAGAATTTTAATCACATTAATGGTATATTTTAATTTTCAATTGATAGGTGAGATTTTTTTTCTTATGGTTTCATTGTGTTTTAGTTTCTTTATAATATTGCTTGTTTTTTGAAAAAATACTTTTTGCTTTTCATCGCACTAAAATATTTAGTATGGTAAAAAAAATGGGAAAATATGTTTAAAAACTTTTTATTATTTTTTTATATTTTAATCATTTATGTATTTTACAAATTTTATGGAATATAAATAGTATTTCTCAAACAGATTGCTAAACGACGCTAGTCTGTGAAATCAATTTTCAGCTAAATTAGTACATTAATTAAAAAGTAATAATTCTAAAATTATAAAAAAATTCTCTTGCTATCAGAAAAAAAACTGTATAAAACTGCAGAACACTATAACATGAGGAAACAATTCGCTCACTTAAAATTTCAATCCTTACAAACGTAAAAAAGCGAAGATAAGTTTCAGTATTTGAAATAAAAATATCAAGAGTGTTGCTGTACATAAAAATACTATGCATGCATAAAATTTAGATTTGTATGCAACGTATTAAGCGATATTAGGTAAGGAGAGATTATTTTGAAAACTGTGTATACATCCAAATGCTGTAAGAAAAAGATATTTCAAAAATAGTCTTTGTAGAATTCTAAATTGAGTAAATATGAGGGAAAAAAGGATTTTGAATAAGCATGAAAAAAAAAAGGATTTTACGGCTGAATTTTAATAAAGTGTCCCCTTAAACTGAAGAATAATTTAATAGTATTATACACAAGGGAAAATATACTTACCGAGTAAAAATTAAAAAAAAATTAAGACCCTTCAATTCCTTTTAAAAAGCATTTCCTCTTCATTTTAAAATGTACCCTTTTTATGTCTGTAAGACGATGTGAATAAAAGACAGTTTCATACACGAGTACTTTGGATTAAAGTGGTTTTTAAGTAAAATCTTTTATTAAATCAGTATGAATGGTAGGTAGTCATTTTAGCTTATTTTTTTCACTCCTGATATTGTGACACACCCTTGAAGCTCATTGAAAAAAGAATATTTGTATACTTCAAATTTTCTAAACAAATAAAAATTCAGCTCTATATTTTGAATTGATAAGAATTATGATGCAAGATAAATTCTTAGTCATTTAATAACTTTTACTTTCCCTTGATTTATTCTGTATACGGAATTGAGGCATGTTGAATCTGATCCGAAATGAAATGTTCTCTCGTTGGTGTGCTTAAGTTTGGAGAGTGAAGGTGCCGTTCTCGTCATTTGATCACGGCTCAAAGATCCGAAGACAGTGACATCCGTCCCAAAGTAGCACTTGTATCTCTTCAAAGTGAGACATGAATATAAATGAACGAAACTAAATTAAATTTCTGATGAAGTTAGTTTAGTTATCTGTGAAAGAATTGAGTTCCAGAAAAAGCACAATATAAAGAAAAATAAATTAAACTTGTAATTATATATAACTTTTATCTATGTAACTTTTTACATCCTTTATCGGTTATTTTTTATTAATTATTTGAATATGTTTTCTTAAATTTCAACATTCAAAAACAAGTAAATATCCTGAAAAACTGCAATAGATATTGAATTCTGTCCCGAAAGAAGGAAATTATGCATACATTTTGAGCAAGAATAATTTTACATTCGTTTTATGCGGTAAAAGATGGTGACTAAAATCTATCCAGTTGGCTATGTAGTTGTCCGACTCGCAAAGTTGACAGTTTGGCTATCCTAATTAGATTAAGACGTGACGCGAATGCTTCTCTGTGAATACATGCTAATTGACGGGAAACTTTCACAGTTAAATGATGACACCCATAGAAATTGTGAGTAGAATAAGGTTTAATACTATTGCATTATAAATCATGATCATATAATCAGAAGCAAGAAAGGTTTTTAAAGCTACAAGGGGTGATCCAAAAAAAGTTTACAAAGCAAAGGAAAAATGCTTTATTAACAATAGACTCAAGATATAAATGGTAATTAAGACATGCGGCGGTAACTTTACCTATTCACCAAACCTGTTGAAACCTTTATCACACCACTGGATCAATTTGTTTAACCCGTCTTGATAATAATCAGGTCCCTGGCTAATTAGCCAGTTCTCGGCACTTTTTTGAACATCACCGTCTGATATGAACCTTGTTTCGGATAAGTGTTTTTTTTAACGCTGAAAAGTAAAAATTCACTGGGAGCCAAATATGAGCTGTATGGGGGGGGGGTGACTTCACACCTCCCACCTGAACGTTTCCAGCAATCCCTCTGCCAGCTTTTAAAGATCCACCATTTCGCCACCAATTTTTACTCATTGCTTACAGTACACTTCAACGATTTGTCTGTGAATGTCCGATGGAAACACATTATTGGCCCATAAAAATCGTTACACCGCTTGCATTTCTACGCGAAACCACTTTTCTAGACGTCTTGCTATTACTATCGCTGATTCGGGTCTTGGTATAAAACACTACTCGAACGACAGGTCTAAGACAGATGGGTAAAAATGTTCTCATTCACAATTTCTACTTTCCAAATACTGCTGCTTGTAATTTTTTTGATAACCTCTCGTCGATTAGATTTGATTTATTTTCTAATATTAATAGCCCATTTTGTTATTAATTGAAAGAAAAATGAGATAAAATTAATTAGTTATTAAAAATACATCAGGAATTACTATTACGGTATGAGAAAAAATGTAAATGATTACTTTTTAGAGTCAAACTTTTGAGAAATTTTTTATATATAAACCAATGATAAACCAGTGTAACTTTCCTTAACCAGCATAATTCGTTCCGAATCTTACTCGTAATGCCTCACATTCGTCAAACGAAACAATTTTTTCCATAGGAACCCATGTAAAATAGAACAATACGCTCCATTCCGAAAAAAAAAAAAAAAAAAAAAAACCCTTACATTTATAATAATGTAATTTATTATTTATAATGCTTATTTTTGTCCAAGAATGTTATCTAAAGACTTTGGAAACACTTCAAAATTTGCCGAAAATTAGATTCAGCATCATCATTAAATGAATTACTGCCTTTCTTAGGGTGATATTTATCAATGTATGATACAATAATTTCCCACATTTTCTGTATTTTTCTTACTTTATTGGAAGATTGTTGCTCTGTCGAATATATTATTCCCTGCTCTCTTGACGAAATATCCAATTTTTTGCTCGACATATTAGCCAGCTTCATAAATTCTTAGTTATCTCGTTTTTCCACAACCTCATCGGTGTCGTTGCTATACATTTCTGACCCCATAATCTTGGCCACAGTTGCAACCTAATCTACTAAGTTCCCACAGTTACTTGCGGAAACCCTTTGGAGTCACGTTCGACAACGCTATCCTTCCAAAACATGCTTCATGGAGATATAAGGGTACTCTTCAAATAAGCCCTCAATATATTTTGATGTAGACCAATCCTGCTTATAACGTCACGATGTATCCTGATCACTTGTTCTGTGAAACGTCGCTTGTTAAGCGAATCCCTTTTACATTTTGTTTTACTCGTTATGAGAGGTGTTCTTAAAGAGGTGTTCTTAATTCTATTTAATTTTTTTTATTCACCAAACTTCAGTCGATGAAAAAGTAAGTGCAGTAAAAGACTATTTTCACCTATATTTGCAGACAACTTCTAAAAATGTAGTTAATTAATTTTATTTCTTGTTTGAAGATATATAAAGATAATGAAAGATGTTATAAATATTTAAACATGATTTGCCGAAAGATTGACAAGTCGAAAGCAACGTTAAAATCAAATCATCCTTTACCAAACTGCGACACCACACAAATATAGAGATATTTGACCCCCAACGAAAGATTCGAATATTTATATGTTCAGTGGATCTTCAGTTGAATCGGTACTTTGGTACTAATGATATTTTGGCATCAATTGCTTTTATAGGGTTAAATTTTTCATAAATTCAGATTTTTCGTAGATATGACTGGCATCCTAATAATACAACATTCGTTATCGTGCCCTTGAATATTTTATGTCGCATTAATTCTGTGCCGGCGGACTCGGCAATTCTAAAGCGAAACTAAGCAATAAATCGAATCTTGGCGGACAAATGTTTGAATATGCGAGTGATGTATGCTTGAACTTAAATTTTGATGGAAACTCATTACATCGATAAGAGGAAAATTTCTCGAATCCGGGATTAGAACAAGATAAAGGTAAAATGACTACTGTTGCTATTATTATAATATGTAATTTTTTCTTTATTAAATTCCTAATTTATGTCAACAATTTGAAATTTTGCGTTGAAAATTCATTATTTTAAACAATTTATAAATGGAATATAATTAATTGCAAACGTACAATTAAGGAAATTTAAACAATATTTATAACATTTTTTGAACAAAGATAGTTATACTAAAATAACTTTAGTGCAATGCAATAATAATCCATTTCATTTAAAGTATAGCTGTTAACTGTAAAGTGTAGATTAAGGTTTGATTATTTTACTTTTGACTAATTTCTAGATAATTTTTATTTCCTCAAAAAATGGTTATATTGATACAGTTAATCAGATTCTTCATGATATTTTCTTAAGGGAAAACTGCATAAGACAATGAATATATTTAAAGAAAAAAAATGAGTCGGAAGTATAGATAGAGGTCATAGCGATTCAACATAAGTACAGCCCTTGGAAAATCAAAACTTAATCAAAATTTCAATTAACAAAGCCTGTAGTTGGTTATCCATGAGGGTAATCCTGTCAGTCACCAGCTCATGAGGATAAATATGAATGGCGGACCTACCAAGCACAGAACATTGTGAATACGCCTCATGCAAAAGGCACATTCTAATGTGGTACTTATAGGGAATGAAGTTGTTAACGTGCTTGCTGCTACAGATTACCGTTGTGATTCGAATCATGAAATTACATGAACCCTTCTTTACTATTTCTAGGTGGTTGTAGAGATGCGATCATCTAATTAGGTAGAAGTTGTTAGTAAGTGTGAATTGCAGGCGAGTCTTGTAACAGTCAAAGCATTTAACAGTTCACGTTACAGAATTTTTCTTTAGAGCAACTGGAGATCCAATTTCTTATATGTCTATTTCTTTTTCTGGAATTCGTGGAGACCTTGAATACAAGTAGAAAAATATTTTTGAATAGTTATTTTGTAGCGGATTCATTGTAATATTTTAAGATTAAAATAAAAAAAAGCATCCCAAATTTTATGATTATGAAAAATTCTAAGAATGTATGAATTTCAATTGTACAAATAGAATGTATATATTTGTTTTTAAGAAAAACAATAAGAGCATATTTTTTTTCTTTCAATTTAGCTCCAAGCATGTATTGGACTCATATGGCATTGTGATTTGCTCAATCTTCTGAATAAATATGATACATTTAGCCCTCTTGACCTACTTATTAACGTAGATGCAATTGAAGATTTTGATGGTAATATAATTTTTAACATTATATAATTTTCTAAAAATAGTTTTTAGGTATTTTCATGATGTTACTGTAACAAATATTTTTGGAAACAAAAATTTTGTTTCAGTTTCACGATACAGAGTGGTAAGATATGCTTACTTGGTGACAGCTGAACACTAATGAAAAGAATGAAACTATATGTCATAACCTAACTGCGGAAAGCATAAGATATGAATTCCACACCCATAAAAATACGTGTCAAAAGTAATCGATGCAATATCTTATAATATGGAAGTTTAACGTACTGAAAATATTGCATCTGGGCCAGATGGAACAGAATGTAGGTTACTAAAGGCTTCTGCTTCATAACTTTAATTTTAATTAACGGTTAATTTTCTGCTTCATTGGAGCATCCATTTCTCAATGTATATTTTTTATCATTTGAACATTAACATTATTCTCCATAATACGTTTCCTTAAATGTATGGCACTTTTTCAGTTAAAGTGAAATGGGTAAATTAGTTTTAATGCGGAGGATAATACTAAATTTATTTTTGGTTAAGATACCTCAAAACAACTTCAGTGGTGAATACATTCCTGAGAAATTCTTGCCGGAAATCCAGCAAAGATGCAGACGCTTAATTCAATCCATTATCTAAAATTAGAACCGGGTGTGAAGTTATTCAGATAAAGAAAGTGGTAAGGAAAAGGAGGTGGAGAACACTGCAGAAATTTCCACTTCCAGATGTATGTAAAGGTAACAGTTATTATTTTGGACACATACACTTTTCCTTTCATCCTTCAAAATTATTATTCTGCTCCATATTTTGTCTTAAAAATTTGGGAATCAATGATATTCTTTGAGAAAATATTCTTCATCCATTGAATTTTTACTTTTATTTTATTGATTATTAATTTCTAGCATGGTTTCGAAATTTTGAATTGTTAATTACTAACAGTTATAGACTTTCTTAATCGTATGTTTGGCTCATTGTATGTGGTCAAGTGATGGCTGTTGTGCTCTAAAAAAGTTCAAAATCCATCAAACCATTGGGATAAAAATTTTTAATATTCAAAGCGTTTCTAAAAAAAGAATACTAAATTGATAGCAAAGGCATCTCTTGCAGGGGAATTGTATATTTTGTACTATTTCTGTAACCAAGAAGAGAAAAAGGTTGATAAAATCATAAAAAAATTTAAAAGATAATGTACTACGATAATCGGAACTGTTTCTAATGAAACTTATATTCTATAAGCTCAATGAATACATTAAAGATTTAAAGCATTCGCTTAGCGATTTGTGTAATTGTTAATAAGATTTTTGAAACTGAAAACAAGAATGAAGGCATCAATAATTGATTAAACAGCCAAATCACATGCACACCCTAAAGCATCAGTGAATATCTATTATTATGTAATATGAATCTAAATAAAAATAAGTACCTAAAACAATAGTTATCATCTATTTAAGAATTATAAAGTTCATCGATAGCATAATTTTTTTATCGAGTTTATTTTGAATTCTTCCTAAACTAATTAATTTAAAATCGAAAGTATGCTATCAGAAAGATGATCGTCAACTAATAAAGAGTTCAAAGGATGAAACAGACATATGATTATGTTAATTTAACAGTAGATTTATGAGATAATTTATATATTTTATGCAAAGATATATAAATAAGTTTCACTAATATTGTCTTTTGTGAACAAAATTGTGCTACAATTAGGTTTCGATCTTTGATAAGTTATTTTTTGAATACTCACAATAGATTGTGGTATTTGTTGCGGTAGTGATTTACTCTATTGATAACGCAATGCAGCATGTGATATCGCTGTACTAACATCAGGAGTTGCTCTATTATTATCAGGTTCATCACGAGTGCAAGCCTTATGAAACTGCAAATTACCTCAAAGTGATGACAAATCCCCTCTAGAATAATAACTATTACTTGGTTACTATTACTACTGCCTTATCAAGACAGTGCCATACTGGTACAACTCTGTGCTATGATTTGCTGGAATTATACAGAATGTGTTTTAGAAATTTAGATACATTAATGTACTGCATCAAGGAAATAATAATTTTACACTGAAAAAATGAATGAAATAAGCTTTTGATATTTTTAATTCTGGGTATGTGAGTTTTTTTTTCTTTTCAGAATTTTAAATTCTCATTACCAAAATTATACAACTTTTCTTTTATAATTTTGGTAAGTGGTCTAATGACTTAAATGGTTTTGGAATAATACAAAATAATTTCATTTTGTTTTGCAGTTTTTTTAAATTAAAAGGTTGGTAAATTAGACGAGAAACTAAAATTAAAAATAAGCTTTTATTTTTAATTTTAGATAAAAAAAATTCAGTTGTAAAATTATTTTCGAAATGTCATTTCAAATGAGTGAAGTGTAACATTACGTTTATTGTCTCTAAAGCACAACGTTGATAGTCTTTGAATTATTTTTTTAAGTAAGCTTAATTTATCAAATTAAAACAATTTGTGCATTTATTCACGACATGTGTATATATTATAACTCGAATGTTTTCAAACATTGATGAAATATGACTAGAGTATTTTACGATATTTTTACTTTCGTATATACAAAGTATAGAAAAAATACCGCAATCGTCAAAAAAATTCGAATTCGAGATTTTGTCGAATCTTGTTTTAGACCTCCTTGAGTTCGGAAAACACATTTTAGACTTTATGTCTGTCAATTCGTCTCTGTCTGTGACAAAGCTAACCGAAAAACACTTTGCGTGAAATCGACTTAATATGGTAAACAATCTTTACACTAAATTTGTTTATATCTATCGGAGAAAGTCTATATATCGGGTTGTTTGAATATAAGTTAACACGATAATTTCAAAACGAAGAGAGCAAGATGGATAAAATTTCTTACACAAATTGAATATATATAGAGCAAATACCTATCAAATTTTGAACCAAATCTATGAAGGAGTTGACCATATGGAGGTCTGCATTTTCAGAAACGTGTAAATGCGATAACTCAAAAAAAAAAAAAAAAAGGCGAAATGTCTTAAATTTATCCATTTGGTTTCAATTTTTGTGTAATCGGTGTCAATTTTTTGTTGCTGTCGGTTGGGGAAAATACAGATTTGATTTTTGGATACTATTAACCGTATGCCAGGAATTAATCGTCATCAATCACGTCAAAAATCCCATGATAGGTTTAGTAAATATGCTAAATTCACCTCAAAGGTTATTATTTCGTAACTCTTGTACACCAATACCATGTAAGGCATTATCTTGGACAAATCCTTTATTGGAGATTATTAGAGAAAGTTTTTGGAAAACCATTCTCTCTGGTATCACACACAATAAAGAAAACCAGTACTGTAAAGTTTATGATGTAGGTAATCAAATTTATACCTAAATTAATTTAGATTTCATTGCAAAATAATTTTAGATAATATTCGATAATTATGACACTTAATTGCAATGCAATATAATGACACAAAGAAGTAAATCGTTAAAATATTGAAGGCAACATATTATTCTCTTCAATCCTCGATATATATTTTTTACATGAGTCACGATGTCTAAATGTCATTCTAACAGCATGCATGTCAACAACTAGGAATCTTTCTTAAAAGAACTGCGGAACAAATGCTGTGAATATACATCCTTGTTAGAAGCCCTTCATGAAACTCCATTATGTCCTCTTAAACCGTCTGAGATTAAATGGATTGCTCCTGACACAGAAATTCTTTCCGAATTTGACTTTTCTCGCCAACAGAAGAATGTTTGATTTCCAATGATTTTATCATGCTCAAGGGTTTTTTAAATGGTACCACGTTGGGGAAACCTGGTCTCGAGCCTGTGACATATGCTAGATGACTATGTTTCATCCATCAAGCTACTACCGAGGGTTTCAGCAGACCCGAATTTGCGGAGATTGTTAGCGACTCGAGTCCCGAACCACATTTTTTTAATTGTCATTTAGAAGCCAAAGAGCAAATTAACAACAACTTGAAATTTTCTTTGTTAAAGTTGGAACTAAGGGGGATTTAAATGCATGCAACATAGATGGGGACCAGCCTATCTTCAAAAAAAAAAAAAATTATAACAACTACAATAAATAAAGCAACTTAAGTACATTCTGAAACCAATACAATCTTAAACCTATGTGGTATACCAAGCCTATGTAACTTAACGAAACATTTCCTCTTTCTTCAGATATTTGAATTCTTCGTCTAGTCGGGTATTGGATAAATGCAATTAGGACGCAGAAAATTGACGAAAATAGAAATAGTTGGAAAGCAATAAATGACACAAAGCATCTTTATAATAAGAAACTTTGTATCGTTATAATGATACAGAGTAGATTCTAAGCTGGCTTGTAACATTACAATGATCCAAAGTATATTATAACCTAGTTTGTATCATTACAAAGTATTTAAGATGAAACCCTTAAAATAAATGAGCTCATGAAGTAACAATATAAACCGATCATTATTTCGTCAAAAACAAGATATTAATTTTCATCCAATAAAGAGAAAAGGTTTTCGATTTAATAACATGAAACACATCATTATCGACTCTTTTCTTATGTTGAGTAAAAGTTAACTTAACCTAGAGCAAACGATATGAGTTTCTTATTCTGTTAATTTTGTTACTGTTCTTTCCCCGATTACTGTCCAAAAATAACCAACATTAATTTTGAAAAGGCGTATTAACAAACGGTTGAGAATGAGATGAATTAAAGATATGAATTTAGGGGAAAAAAGCTTATTAGATAAAATTAAAATGATATTATAACTTATCGATTATATTAGTTAACAATTAAAGAACAAATAACAATACTTCGTTATGGTTTGAGAATTAAGAAGCTAAAATATCTTAATTGTGTTTCATCCTCTTGTTACAACTTTTTTTTCTGATTAAGACATTAACATATTACTATCTCTAAATAATAAAAGTAATTAATTTGATTACGAAGACTATATTATATAGTAAAAGTAGTTATTAATAATTTTGAAAGTTTTTTTTCCACTTATGAAGAGACAACAGGTTTAATAAAGAATGGTAAAAAAGTTTGCAAATTAATTCCTTGCTAAGTGTATTTACTTCTGTCTTAGAGAAGGTGAAATGACCCTAAGTTTTATCAGGTCTGAAATTGAGTATTTTGTTAAATTCATTTATGAAATTCAATTTCTAGTAACGTTTCATTTATAAACTTAATTTCGTGACTTAAGATTCATATATTTGTTTCTCAAAGCTTCGATAATTTTTTATAAAATACAGTTGCAGTTTTGTATCAATTTTGTTTCAATTGGCTACAAAAAAAATGTGCTCAAACTATATATTCTCGCGATATATTCTGTAAAAATGCTAACGTCACGAGGCACAACTGTATTTTATACCTTTTGTTCACCAATTCAGGTAAAGTATTTTCAGTTTTATCCAAGGTTCCCAATTTAGTGAGCAGGTAGGGGACCTTTATTAGGGAGGGTGTGAGAAAAGATCACTTTCATTGATTTTAAAGTCAGTTACTCCAGTCCTCATATATATTTCAATTGACTTCATTTGGATGCTAAAATAGTTTTCTTTGAATTTTCCTTGAAAGAGCTGACATTTAGTTTGCAGCATTAGACACATTTATTTATTGTCAATATATTGATAAAGCTTTAACATTAATAATGAGTAAAAAACCTCCAAAAATACTCCTTCAACACATAATCTAATGATGTTTCCATATCGAAATCATATTTGTTTTTCGAATGTCTTGAGATTATTAAGTTAATTAAGGATATCGATATTGAGGCTATTGTAAATTAGTTAGGATCCCAATTTTTATCCTTCTGCAACATTGGTTTTGGAAAGGATTCAGTAGACTTTTCAGTGGGTGAAAAGAGCAACTATTTAACTTTTATTTTGATTTCGCTTACAGTTGTTCATGGCTTGGTGCTGGCTGCGATTGGGCTGAACTGCTTTTGGGTGATATTTGCTATCGTTGCAGCCAGAGGTAACGTTGTAAGTATTTTTTTTTTTTTTTTTTTTGCTTTCAGTGCTTACAAAATGAAAAAAAAGTATTTTCAATTGTTTTTGATAATGATTTTTCATCATAACTATTTTAGAGTATCATCAGTATTAATCTTGATTATTAAATTAAATTTCTTTCAATTAGGGAAAAATTCTTAAATTATTGTTTTACATTGAGAAATTATAAAATGAATATGAGGAATACCATTAAAAGTTACACAGATGAGATGCCCTCATTAAATCAATCTGATGAAAACAAAGCTGACTGAATAATATTCGTACTCAGTGATCTATTGTTCTATAAAATAATTGGAATAACATCAATATTTGTAGGGGAGCTAATGACGATTTCAGATTGATGAAAGCGAGAAAAATAGTTTCAAACGTTACCTGCAGAAGAAATTATGGTACTCTGCATTAAAAAAATATTACACAAATTGATTAAAGAATTGCAAAATAAAAAAAATGACTTGAGGTATCACTTTTTAATCAGTGCATTCATTATATAATGATCGAGGGCAACGAATCCTCTCATTATATTTACCGTTCTTCTGGTGTCTTTAGTAGAAACATTCTCAACAAATATGTGTGTATTATCACAGAAATTGTTCCTCATGATTCATAGTATGTCCTTTATGTAGTCAATTTCGGTTTACCACCAAGATAGTCCGTTGGATGATGAAGTTTAAATATCGTTACAAAAAAAAAAAACAACCCTACTTTGCTTATCAGATGTATTTTGAATTGAGTTGACTTATATAATGTCTCTTGAACGTTCCTTAATGCCGTTTAGCCTATTTTACTGGCTCTATTGTTACTTAGGCAGCTACAAAAGGATATTTTGGATATTTTTCATAGATTTTAGCAAATTGTTGCAGCGATACAGCGTTTTATGTTTTGTTTATACAAAACATAAAACGCAGGTACTGCGTATTTCACCCATTGGCTACGTTTGAAACTACGAATACTTCCATAGATTCCATTATCACGTTCCTTATGTGATGATGAATAATGTCAGTTTAATGACAAACAACCGGTATATGAAAAGATATTATGATCCTGAAAAAGAGCAATCAATTATCACTTTAGATACACTAAAATGCCTGTCATGAGACACTTTCATGCAGTCATGTTTGAAATGTATTTGTGTTTAAATCATAGACAGGATGAGTATTTTAGTGGCTATTAAATGAGAAATATATATTTTTTAAATAGGGGTTTTATATTTAAATTTTGAAATAATACGTTACAACACACCTCTAAAAATTAATTTAGAAATACATTCGGATTTGGAAATGCAAATTAATTTGGGCTGTACATCTTTATTACATTTAAAGACGTCACAAGACAGTATACAACAAAGGCAGTTAATTGGCATGAATATTATGTTTGTCAATTAATTGTTAAACCACAAGAATCAATGAGGTCAAAAGAACGCGCAACGTAAAAATCTCTGTTCATTAGATAACGCAAATTAGTATTCGACATAGTATAAGTTCTAACAATACAGATTTTGCTTCTTTTTTGATAAAAATCATTAAAAAAAACATCACACTTTAAAAAAAATGCATTAAAGTGTGAACCGGATCACATAAAGGAGTCCTGAATACACTGAAAGCGAGTTCTGCCAAATGTATCAGTGTTAGCGAAAGTTTATTCAAATAATTATTTTTTTATCATTTATAAATTATTTTTATATAAATTTTAACTTCTTACACATAGGTGCAATACTGTACTTTTTTAAACGATAAATTTTTTTTTAAAGTCGTAGCCGTGGGTTTTGACTATTTTTAAGGGGAAATGGTGCTGCGATAGAAAAGACATATTTTAAATCCAAATGTAAAAGAGAAAGAAGAAAAAGCATCCTGTTTAGAGAAGTAAATCTGATTTCCTTTTTTATTATCTTTTAATTTTGTGTCAATGCAAGTGTAATACTATTATATGATAGAAAACCTGTGCTATTCGATAATTGAAGTTTTCTCTTGTGTCAGCTTATCACTGAAGTATGTCATATTTATACACTCTTTCTCTTTTATTACTTTACTTCTAATCATTTGATTTCCCTATCGGTGAACATAGAAACATTAAAAATGTCTGCTCAAAATCTTTCGAAGAATCGGCCTTCACAGAAAACAATTGAATATATCCTAATCAGGAAACGTCAGAATCAAACGCATGAGCTTATGCATTGTTTTAAAGCATCAGATTAGTGTCACGATGGTTGACTGTCATTTAATACACGTGATTAAAACTGACAAAAAGATGACATTAGCACGTTTATTCGTATTAGAATTTGTTCGTATAATATTTCTTTTGTACACAATGAGCTTTCTTTTAATGGACTAGATTTTGTAAAAAAAAGAATCCGTTTAATTTTTTAAACATGACTTGTTTCATATTCGCAAAGATGAAATTTTGTAATAAATGTTTAAATCCTTCTCTGTTGTTCTAGTGTTATGAAACTCTATACAGTTTTGTGTTCCAGATAATAAAAAATGTTTTTATATTTCCGAAGTTTGATTATCAATTGATCGCCAAATGTTATCTAGTTTTGACTAAATGCGAGAGGTGGTATCTGGTAATCAAACACGTGAGTTAATGCATTGTTTTGAAGCCGCATATTAGTGTATAAGCAATTTTAGGAAAAACAAATTTCCGTAATAATTATAATAACGCATTTGAGGAAAACAGTAAAGATTACAGTTAGTATATAGTAACAAATATCAATTAGCAATTTCTTATTAATAAATTAATATACGTTATTAATTATAGGCATTATTTTTTCTCTCTCTTAAGGTAACCGACTACGTTCGAAGGAAAAATTTTGAAAAATTTGATTTTTTAAAAAATATTTTTGTTTTTTAGATGTATTATCAATTATAAACACTATAAATACAAAAACATCCACGAGAATATAATATATTTTGAGAACTATAAAAATTTGTGGTAAATTTTAGTGAAATTGAACCAAAACGGTTAACATTCTATTCAAAATTGTAATGCAACTATCCTATTTTTCTTTGTACACAAGTTATAGAATATGATGATGAATGAAATGAACCAAAATCTAAGAAACATTTTGAGATGCAAAGAAGTGACGGGTAAAAATATACGTATATATGCATTTTTTCCATAAGTTAGCGCCTTAATTTTTCTAAAAACACCTATAAATGAAAAAGTATTTCACCAACAATAAAACTTTTGGTTCATTTCATTGCCTATATTATTTAAAGCATACTCTGAAATTTTTATGTAAATAACTCTATTGTTTTTTTGGGATAACATGTTAATGGTGGATAAATTTTATGAAAATTAAAATTGAAGTTAAAGACAAATTTTAGCTGAAAAATAAATTTTTCTTAAAATTCCTTTAGATAATAGGTTAGACCTTCCTTTTTTAAGAAAAACAAACCGTTTTGGAAAGAAAAAAATCTGAATTACAAGAAATAACACATTTAAAAAAAATCGCCAATGTGGTCGAATACCAGCATTTTCAACGTAGTCGGATACCTTAAATCAGGAGGTGAAAGAAAAAATCCTAAAATCATGGTACGATAAAACTTAAGCCCCACTGAAAATCAAACAAAATAAAATTCTTAAACATCCATTAAAACTTAAAATATTGTGTATGCGATTATTCCAATAAGCAAAGAGTTCCGGAGTCACGCTTTTACGACTTTTATTTTGATCTCCAGATATTAAAGATTATATTTTACATGTATGTACAGTCAAGTAAGGTTTTCGAATATAATTCTTATTATTTAATGCAAAATGCCATATATCGAAATATATTGCGAACTTATGTTGGCGTGTGTCAAATATTATGTATAACTAGCTAACTTTTATTTTGTTGAAGAATATTATAAATAAACATGTTTAAAGATTGTGTATAAAAACTGTTAAAAGGTGTGACTTGATGTTATAAGATTTTAAATCTCTTATTTTAAAAGTTTTCATTCATTATTAATTTTTTTTCTTATCGTGTTCCCAGCTAAGAACATACGAAACATGTGTTGATTATTTTGGTAATTCCAGATGGTAACACCATGCTTGAATAACTTAAATAAGATTAGATTCGTAAATTTTAAAAGTAGAAATAGTATAAAAATATTTTCAATTAAAAAATGTTTTATTCATTATATTATAGTAATTTTTTTAGAAATGTCATTCAGTATATCCAAAGTAATGCCTTAAGTATTCAAAGAATAATATATATAAATGCGCCGTACTCTCAATAACGTGTTTATACGGGATGATACAAAACTCGATTGATTAATAATTTCATATCAAAAAGATCATACTAAGGACAAAAATCATATTACAGAAGATATGACATATAGTTTTTATTCTTAATTTTTGCATAAACAGCAGCATAACATGGGAAAATAAAGTAACATGTTCAACATGAGATGACAAAATATGCTGAAAATTGATATAGAATTTTATTTCCAACATTTTTCAAAGGTGGAGATTTGTTTTGGAAATACTGAATGGAATTTCAGCTTAACCTAAATGTTTAAATTTCTCCTTATTAAGTATATTTATGAAATAATTTTTTTGAATGAGATACTAAAAAAAAACCTCTCTTCAATTTACTAAATCATTTATAATTTTTCTCAGTGTAAAAATTTTAAAAATTCCAAAATCAAACGCAACCCTTATCTAATATATGAAAGGAATGCCTGGTGTAAATGCAATAACAAAAAAAAAAAAAAAAAAAAAAAAAAACAGAACATTTAATTGAATTATATTTCCCTTGAAAAGCTATTAAATTTCTATAAAAGAGACGTTCTAATCCCGGGAATGAAATTAGTTTTAGTAAACCAATTGCTTACCTAACCATACAAAGGCAAGCTTTAGCCTTTTAAACTTTTAGTTTACACATTCTGGGTAAAATGGAAACTCTGTGTGTGTACGTTTTCAATCAAAATAATCAAAAATAAAACGCTTTGAGCTTTAAGAAGCTACTTTTCAAACATTGCCATTTGAATTCAGGCCACAGTAATCCTAAAATTTTGACTTCAGTTCGATTTCTACTGACACTGCATTGCATTTTCAGCCATGGTACATAATAAATGTATTTCCATGTATCAAACTTCTTTGCACTAATTTGATGAAGAAATTTGGAGAGTGGAACTTGGACATCCTCAAGGTATCTTATGGCGATACGAAATTGGGACTTGTGCTCCCACGTAATCTTCGTTTAGACTACAAAAGGGATGTTAATCTAAATAAACTAAATCAAGTTATGTTAGACATTTCAATGTTACGTTATTTTATGTTAATTTTGTTAAATATGTTGTTTGAATGATTTCAAATTTTAGAATTAAAATTAAAAAAATATACCAAAAGCAATAAATAAATAAAATAAATCAAACATATTTTACAAAATTAACATCAGTACTGATATAATAATTTTGAATATATTTGAGAACATTGTACTATTGCCTATACTGGCTGAAGACTTTAAATTTATATTGCTGATGTGAAATTTTTCAATTAACTTTTAGATTCAAATCTATACATCCAAATGGGACGAGGCTTGATCAACTAGCTTAGAAAAATGATCGCATCGAAGGCTAACAATATTAACCAAAATTTTTTTTAACAAATTTATTTGCTTTTTAATATTATTTATACAAACATTACATTTTAATAAATTATTATTTGAAAAATGATTTCTGTTTCAAGTCGACTTCGAGGAAAAATTCAAATGACTATCAGATATGATTTATTTAGTAACCCTTGAAATAGTCTAAAGTCAGGCATTTTCAAGAAAACTGAATATTCAGCAATGGAAATTTCATCGATTCTAAAACTTGGTGGAACCATCATGTGAATCTTTAGAAGTAACTACTGAATTTCAAGTCTTATAATTCATCACAGATGTTTAGGAAATGATACATTTTATATTTAAAATTCCTGTATAATGTGGATAGTTTTAAGGCGTCTGTGTTGGACGAAACATATTTAAAAATGAAATCTTTGCTTTATCTCTAGACACTGAAGCATGGACGCATGGCCTTTTGGGATATGCTGACCTATTTGATCACTTTTTTTGATTTGGGAGCCTCCATCTATTTTTCAGTGAAACTGGCGGTAGTAAAACTTTCTTCTTTTTTGTTTTAAGTACTATTTTAGAAATAGAAAATTTTAATGCATTTTAAACTAGATGAAATTTAATAGTCCAGACGAAAATAGGTCAATAATTCCATTTTATAAAATTTGATAATCTTGGAAGATCTAATCACCATTTGATAGTTGATATTGTTTTTTCATTGTTCCATCACAATCATAAGTTAAAGGGAATATTTTCTAGGACTTTCGTTAATATATATGAATCAAAATTAGTTTTAAAAATTGGAGCTTGGAATTTTCCAATGTAGTTTCATTGTATATTGTATTTCCAGTATATGTATGTAAATCTCCAGTGATTTGATAAAGTTAACTGTTCTAACATAAAATTAGAATGTGAAAACGTATTAAAATTGGACTATGTATGTCCTAACCTTAGGACTAAGTCCTATAGTCCTAAGTTTTCAGTTTAAATAAAGCGCTGCAACCAATATCGAAATTTAAAAGTATCAGGAAAGCAATAATTCAAAATGTATTAAAAAGAGAATAATGTCTTAAAATGACAAAAGTTAATATCTGAATGTCTGTAGTCTCTAGAATTAAATACCCATTCATTCCAATGAAATGCAAATCTTTTAGACTATGCTTTTTTGGAAGATAAAATGTCTTTAAAGAATTTTCTGCTTTCATGAATAATTTTTAATATTGTAGTTTCATATGAATGGAAAGATGATTTTCTGAAAAGCCTTTCATGCATTTATCTCACAGATAAATTTTTACCTTCCAAACTAAATTTAACTAAAAGTGCTATAACTTAATATTTTATTCTTATTCCTAATTTAAAAATGTGACCTTGCTATTACTATTTTTCATGATTCCATCCATGGTGTCGTACATGCTTTGCAAAGGTAAAGTATTACAATTTTTTTTTTTCAAATGACCAAGATGGTAAAAAATTAGTAGCATAAAATATTTTGTTTACTATTTCTTTCTGCAATCCATGTAACATTAATCTCATTTACATTTCTAAAGAGATAACCCGAAGCGAAGACATTGAAAAAAAAAAACAGTTTTTGTTTAAGCCAATCTGTAAGATGTCGCCATTAATTATGAGTTTTTTACTTGTCTTTTCCCCTACAATGAACAAAAAAATTGTTTACTGACATAACTGATTTTTGACAGGTATTGTGATTTCAATTTCATAAAATATTTGAATCGTAATAAATGCATCTTATAAAAAGACATAAATATGGTATATGGAGATTAGGGAAAGTACTGAGTGTTTTTGTTAAAAATACGTTTATATTTAGATATTAATTAAATATTTAAACAAAAGTCTAATCGTCCTTTTTTATTTTGAAGTGAATAGCAAAGTAGGTTATCATATTGTCAGACAGGAAAACAGGAACAGATTAAAATATTTTTTTGAAATAGTTAAAAGAAATTCGACTAATATTAACTTATTTTCCAAAGTTACTGACGCTAGATGGGAAGAAACTGCCTAAACTGAACTACTTAAATATATGGAATTATCTTGGACTAGAGGCAGAGTCCTTAATGAAATTGTAATTGCTGTTAGTCCTTGTGAATGGTAAGTGGAATCATCCAAAGAAAAAAGACTAAATGAATTTGCACGATACGTGAGGAAATAAATTAAAGAGTTGATACAATACATAAAATATCCTACTTGGATCATACATTGTGGGATAATGGGAATCTGAGAATCATCAAATACTTTTCCTTTAATTGTGCTGATAGAAATTGATAATTCAACCCAACCAATTTCTTTAATTTGCCAGATGACATAATTTTTCTGCTCCTTTTTCTTTTTTAAAGCATTTTCCGAAAAAAAAATGCATCGAATTATAGGCAAATAAACTCAAAACTGTCATAATTTTTTTTAAAGTCTCTTCCCCAAAGTCCAAGTTCAATAACTCTTCCCCAAATTTCGTGTTCATGTAACTTTCAATATTATAAATTATTTAGTAGATTTATATTTTTGTCATTATATTTTTTACTTGACTTCAAGATTGGAAAGTAAATTCTAACCTTACAATTTGTAAAAAGTTTAACTCATAGAGAAAAAGTAACTACTTTTCGAAATTTAGATGTTTATTTTTGCTTCATTTAATTTAAATTTTATAAAAGGCTATCGCAATCCATTTATTAAAATGATTTTTTTTCAGCCGGCTTTTGTTGAGACGTCAGAATTTTATACTGTAACCATGAAACCAACCAAAACTTTAACTTATCTAGTTCTTCTAATTGCTTTCTCAAGAGGAGGAGTTTTTATTCTCTTCAACGTGAGTATATTTTATATAAACTTGAATTAAAAATTTGATTATAGTCTGATTTCAGAGTCAAAGAACTTATAATAAAATATTTAGTAGTCACTGGAATATTTAAATACTAAAGGTAACTTCACCAGGATTAACAAAATTAGCATTCATTTTTTGTCAGCTAATCCTATTTGGCTTAGCTGTATAATTTAGCGAAGTTATATTCGAAAAGAAGTCATGATAAAGAAGAAATGTATTAACTTCATTTGGCATTGTTAGTCCATGGTTAGAGCATGGATTTCTTGAGGTATAAATTTTATTTTAACAGTCTAATTTTTTTTTTGGTGAGGAGAGAGATACATTGTCTTCCCGGAGAACTTTTAGGAAAAAAAACTGGCTCTCGTTTTGGAGGAAAATTGGGACTTGAGCAACCAACCCTACCTCTATGAGCAAAGTGCTATTTAAGCCCCATCGTTCTACCAGTTTTTGAATAACGATGATTTAGAGTACAGAAACCCATAGCTCTTATATAATTTTCTTTCTTTTTGTTGTGGTTTCTAATGGCAATTGTCTTAGACAAGCCAGTTGGCGAAGACAGAGAATTTCAGCCGATTGTGCGTCTCTTGTTTATTCAGTTGCGTCAACTCGGGCCATCTTAGCTTCTCATGCATTACTTTCGCTTATACAACCCTTTTTTACATTCACACCTCTTACGGATAGAGCATCTCAACAACTATGGCCGAACCAGGGAAGCCTAGATCATGTGGAAGACGCGCTACCCCTATGCCAGGAGGACGGCGTTTTCTTTCTTAAATGGCCTATACCAACTAATGCAATGGAATTATTTTTTTCTCGTATATTAAATAATAATAATAATAAAAGTTTATTTTCATTTAAAGAGTACGTATTCATCAATTTAATATAGGTTCCACTGTATGGTTAAAAATAAATTATTTTTTAATGAAGTAACGAATTTTTTTAGGTATATATGGCTCATATTGTTCACAAGAGAGGAAAGGAAATTGATCGTGATCATTCTGTTGTAAGTATGAAACATGTTTATAGTAAAACTCCTGTATTTTGTAAAAATCCTTAAATCCTGATTATTTTTTTCTGCAGTAATACAAAACCAATCTCAAATTAAGCTCGAAGTAGTTGTGTTAAGAAAATGCTTTTGAATAATATTTCTTCTATTATGTAGATTTAGTACTGTTTGTAAAAGATGAAACGATAGATTTTTTTTTGCTATCAATCTTAAATCTTGTATAGAGACTTTATTTTAAAATTAAATGCAAAACCTGGATAATCAGCTTGTCTGTACTTCGCATATTGACTATGAAACACTAATATTGGACTTTGACATAAATATACAAGAATAAAATATGTTCTATTTGATGAAATAGCATTGAAACAAAGAGCATCTCACTATCAAAGGGGGAAATTAACCTGTTCCCCTAAAAAATTGCAGTGTCGAATATTGCCCACACATCAATGATACGGCCATCTTCTTTTCGAAGTAACCTTACTAGGAATTCAATTGGATGATGTTCGTAAAACACGGAGGCCATTTTATACTTGCTTAAAGTTACTTGAGAAATAAAAAAAATTACTAAATATTAGCTTTTATTTTAAGCTTTAAAACTATTTATTATAATAGTATTTTAAATACTATTTTATTTTATAATGAAAGGATTTAATCGTTTTATAATACTTTTTTGCTGAAAACGATGAGTTATTTTTGGTTTTCTTTTTACTTGAAAGTTGAATAGCTGTTTTTAGCCTTACATAAAATATTTAAACACATAAAAATTTCAGTGACATTTTAAATTTCTTTTAACAGTTTAGCTTTTTTCAAAAGCTGATAATATCTCGATGAAATAATTCTTTTGTCCATTACTTTACATTTTACGAATTACCATAAACAGCTGCTACTCTTCAATTTTATTTACAAAACAATAAAAAGATTTAATTGTATTAGGTTGTTCGGAAAGTAATTTCGTTTTTTCCTGACAAAGGATTTAATTGCATTTTTCGCACCCAATTTCATACTTAAACCGCAAAATCATTTTATGTTTTAAGAGCTGATATAGCAAGGCTTGAGTGTGAAAAAGTGCAGCTGATTCTTCGCAGTAGTTTTTGGATGGTGCCCTTTTAAATATGGAGAGCAATAAACAGCATTTTCGTCATTTTTTTTCTTTTTTGCTATAAAAGGTAAAAATGCTGTTCAAGCCAGAAATAAATTAGCCAATATGTGTGGAGAAGATGTGTTAACAGTACATCAGTACCAGAACTGATTTGCAAAATTTTTCCTTCAAATGAGGAGGCCAAAAACCACCTCGATCAGTTTTTTTTACAGAAAAGACCAAAACTTTTATGAGCGTGTAATCATGTTACTACCAAAAGGTATTAGACCAGAATGGCAAAAGGTATTAGACCAGAATGGCAATTTTATAATTTAATAAATAATTTACTCATTAAACGAAAATTTCTTTTCATTTTGACACAAAAATACGAAATGACTTTCCGAACGACCCAATATATGTTAAGGTACAAGAAATTCTCTGAATATGACAAATAACAGAGCAGGAAACTGTGCAAAAATTTATATTTTTTCAGCATTACATTTATCTACTCAAATATAAAGCATAATTCTTTCCTCCATTTCACATTCTTTCCAACTGGTGCATATCTATCTCTGATGGTTTAGAATTTAGCCATTGTCTCACGGTTAGAATAAACCCCTTGTATAGTGCTGTATTTTTGGGGTTAATATAAATGTTTTTTGTGTATTTCTGTACTTCAGATTCAGCTGATAGCGTTCTTTTCATAAATGATATCTTGATCTGTATTAACCGCTTGTTTCCCTCGATCGATTTATCGAATTTTGATAGTTGTAAGCAACAAATAAACCATTCTTAACGATTATAATTCAATATTAAAATTATTCAAATACGTAGATAAGTCCAGTATTCAATGAATTTCCATTTGAATCAAAATGAGAAAATGTTCCCCAAACTGACGGTGTCATCTGATTAGATAGTAAAGAAAATAAAACAGTTAAGTGGTTAACTGAAAAGCAAAAATGTACATTCATCATTTTTAAGTTAACCAGAATTGTATTTACTGTCACTTTCAAACGCCCACGAAATTGTCTATACATTTTTTTTTATCTATATAAATAAAAATGAAAGTTTGTCTCTTATGCATTGCCGTGATGCTTAAACGATACAACTTTGAATACTTATTACTTGCACTTACGGGATAGTTATAGTAATGGTAAAATGATGTCATCTATAGAAATAAAAATGAATGCTTGTCTGTTATTCGCGATCGTCATCCTATTGCGATGAAACTTTGCATACTTATTATTTGCACTTATTTGTTTCTGCTTACGATGGAAATATTGTGGAAGTCCAATAATAAATTTAAAAAAAGTCAATTTAATATTATTTACACTTCTCCTTTATTTATCAGTCAATTTCAATGAATGTATTCATTTCCGATACGAAAATAAATATTATTTCTATCATTCCTAATTAAACAACATAGTTATTTTAAATTTCCAACGATACTTCCAAAATTATCGGCTGCAACGATAATCGGTACCAACTAGTTAGCTATAGACATTACTCGTATATCGTGTGATATTCGGAGAAAGGGCAATAATATGTTTAAAAGGTTATTTTATTTCAGATAAATTAGTTTCGCATGGAATGTAAACATTTAAGGGTTTAGTGATGCAATATATGAGAAAGTAAAGCAAAAAATTCTAGATACTGCATTGCAAGAATTCTTCCATTTCACTGGAAAATTCCTCTCATAATTTTTATATCATAGAATACTAAATTATACTGCTCTGGCTTCTGTTCACTGATATATATATATATATATATATTATTTTGCAGTTGGCCATGTACATTATTTCCCACTTGGCTCGATGCAGATCTGCAAATGAGGAAATTCTTCACATGCCTCCACCCCCACCTCCTTATGCCAGCAGTGCTCCCTATTATGCACCTTTACCTCCTTCTAGACCAGACGCTAGAAGTGCGAGTGTGGGGTCTCAATGGTCTCTCAGTTATGATGCTCTCCAAGGAATGAGCCACGAACCGCCCAAGTACGTACCTCCTCAAGGGAGGAGTGCACTGGAATTGGCGAGATCTTTGAGTAGAGATCCTACCATAAACTGCGAACCTGTTACGGTGGATACAGCCACTTCTCCAATTTTGCCTTATTAATTATAAGGGTTTTTTATTATTTGTCTTAAATGTGCAGAATTTCGCCCATTAAGTTTAAAAAAAGGAATTTATTTGAGTACAACTGCGAAAGTAAGAATGAATTAGTGGTAATTTATTATTGATATTATTCTAAGCCATTGTTCACAATTTTGTCAGCTATGTTAGACAACAAGGAAAATGTTTTATAACATGTTCAGAAATAAAATGTTTATTTTACCCGACATGAAAAAAATGTTTATTTTATGCTCATATATTGTACCTCTTTGTATTGTATATTATATATTGCAATTGTTTTGGAACAGACATTATATTTTAAAAAGATATGTATCGTCATTTTTTATACAAATAGTATTTGATTCAAATCAAATGAAGTTCAATTCCAGAACATCGATGAAAAAAACATTATTCTGTCTCTTCGATAAAGATAAGGAAATAATTTTTTTTTTTTTGTAAAAAAAATATGAAATAAATGCAAAATAAAAAAAAATTAAATAGTAGAAAATGTATAAGAATGGTATTTCCATTCAAATAAAAATATCATAAGCATTATGTTTTCACTTTCTTGTTGCTGAAACATTATTTTTTTATTTTGTAAAAAGAAATTAAAACACAAAAATAAAAAGAATCGAAACTTTTTTTTTCCTATTCAGAATAATAAAAAATGAATCAAAGATGCTGTTGAACATTGAATGTGTTAAGCGACCATGTTTTATGACCATGGGCAAATTTAAAAAAAAAACTTTTTAAAAAGAAAATAATTTTAGAACTACACAAAATTTTTCTTGAAATTAAAAAAAAATTATTGTTCTTTTAATGAGATCTCTTTTTCATTGGAAGATATTTACATTCTTGATATTTTTAAAACAAATTCGACATACTTATTTCATTTTGCCAAGAATATTTACATCAAAATAATAAAAAAAACATTTTTTTATTCTGTTATTGTTTTATGAAGTTATAGGTTTATCAAATTTAATTGCTCGTCATATTGGAAAAACAACAGAACTCGGAATGTAATAATTTTAATCAATTTAAATTTAAAATATTAGTTTTAACAACAACGAAAACTCAAAACTATTTTTTCCAATTGAATTACCAATGAGAAGCAATTTTTTGTGCTTTTAGCAAGTATTGTCTCAAGTGATTTTATATTAAAATACAGGATATCGCAAAAACCTTGCCTGAGGCTTTTATTCCTCTAATTTTGATTATAGTTATATACTGTAATTACAAATCTGCCTAAAAAGGGTGCAAAATGTTATTAAGTCGATTAAAATTTTCATAGGATTAAACTTAAAAAAAATGCATACATTTTTATACGGACCTCGTACAAAAAAACTTTTCCAATGAGTAAATGTCCCTCATTTTCTAATAAGGTCATGTGCGAAAGTTCAGAATTTTATCACAAAAACTCTCAAAGATATGAAAATACATAAATGGTGACTAAACCACTTTTCGATACTTGATACGAGTTCGCAAAGAGGAAAAATCATATCTGATGTTCGTGTTTTAAGGTGGTACACAAATGAACAAGGAAATGTATAAATAAATAGTAATTTTTCTATTTATTTGTTCAAAACTGTTAAACATTTGTAGAAATAATAGCTTGAAAGATGGCATAAGATAAAATTACTTAAAGGAAACATTACATAAGTTTGTTTACAAATTCAATGACTGTGCTATTTAAAAGTTATATACTGTAATTCATGATATATAATGTTGAAGTATTCTTCAGGAAGCATAGATTATAAAATTCGTATTATAAATTAAAAACATGAAGCATATTTTATTTCCTTATGATGTATTCCTGCGACGCTTTGTCTGCATTGAAGCTGTAAACATTTGCATTTTGATTTGTGATTGACCCTTCACTAAATTTGTTTGAAAATATCTGAAAATTTTCATGATAAAATTCTGAAATTTTGTACTAGACCTTATTAGAAGATGGGGCATATTTTACTTACAGGGAATTTTTTCGGGGTCCGTATAAAAATTTAAATTTTGTATTTTTTAAAGCTTAATCCCCTGAAAACTTTTATCGACTGCATAATATTTTGCACCTTTTTTTTTACAAACTTGTAATTTACACTACGTCTATGATCATCGGCGTCCTGGCTTAAGGGTAGCGCGTCTTCTTAGTGATCTAGGTGTTTTGTTTCATATTTTCATTCATATTTGCAATATAAATTATAAGTATTGAAAACTTTATACAAATGGAATATTTACAGCCAAACTAGGGCAAATTAAAATCACTAAAAAACAAAAAAAAAAAACCGATAAAAATTACAAATATGGTAATTATTAATTTATATTTGTAATTAAATAGTGAAATTTTTATTGTATGTTTTTTTTTTTTTTGATAAAGCATTGTTAAGGAAAATTGTCCTGTAAAGTAAACATGCCATAAAAATTGTTTTACAAAATTTAGATTGGATTTAATATTGTTCCCAATAAAATACAATTCGAATATTTATGGTAAAAAAGGAACAACTTATTAGAAATAATAAGTAACTTTATTTGCATTAAAATAAACATACAATCATTAATCGGCCATTAACGTTTTTGTAAACACTTGTATTGACCAGAAAAAATCACGCCAAGCTTTTAGCCATGCTCTTGCAACAAATTCGAGATTAAAATAAAGAAAGTAGCAAAATATAATGCAGTTACATCAGTTTAAATGAAGCTTAATAGCATGTTAAATAAATTCAATGCAATAGCTAAACCAAACTGTGAAAAATTATTCGGTTATAACACCAAAATCACTGATGTGATCGAGGTTTCGAAATTTTAAATTGTCTTAAAATGGACTTAAACAGAATATGTTTATTGTAAATACCTGTGAAATGATGCAGGACTATACTTAGAAGCTTTTTCTTTGCATCCAGTTCCACAGCAATAGTTAACTATGGCTGAAATAATCGTTAAAATCCAACAGTTAAAAGCTAAAAAAAATTTGCCATTGAAATACAATGGGGAACGGAGAATGCGGTTACAGCGAAAACAAATTCTGTCCCAAGGACACATGATTTGATCTTGTCCTGCATCCAAGTAGGGTTGCACTCCCTCTATCAGTATCCTAGCTCTATGCATTAATATAACTGTACTAAACTCCCTCTTAATAATGTTATATTTTTCAAACTATTCTAATAATATTTATACAAAACATAAATAGCATATAAATCAATAAAATTAATAAATTAATGAAATATATATAAATGACTTAACTTTTGGTCATTCGTAATTGCTATAAGAAATTTATCATTCTGTTTTATCATTCAGCATTTATCGTTCTGTTTGAATAGATTCCAACTAGATTGCATTGATCAGCAAAGCTTTCGGAAAATGTGAACGTAAGCTCATGTACCTTGATTTATTCAAAGAGCACGAGATATTTCATCCGCTGAATTTCTCCATGACTACCTGAATAAATATAAGATGACAGCATCATTTATAAATGTTCCTATTTCAGTTCTCTAATAAATTTATGTCATAAATAATGTCTTCAGAAATATCAAAAATACTGTTTCGCAAATTGAACGACAATCATTATAATGGAATTATTATATTACGTAATAATATTTCACCTCAAGAAAATGATAGATCTTTTCCCCTATTTCTCCAATAAACATCAGAGTTGGAATTCAGAATATCAAGTTAGTGTTATAAATTATTTTTTTAAACATTTCATAGCCCTCAAATATCTCACTACTTTTTAAAACAAATTATAATGTCTTTTTAACTTTATTTCTGCTTAAATTGTTCCAAGTAAGGTGTTATGAATGATATAACAAGGCGTGTTCTATTAGCTAAACATGAACATTCATCAATAAAATCCTGATAGTCATGTCAATCAGTTATCAGAGTGTTCATCAGTTAATCCTGATAATTCTTATAAACATCAGATCATAAAAGTTACCAAAAAGAAAGTTCTTACCTTCCCTTTTGAATTTTAGTGCATTTGTATTTTTCAAAATTATGTGAACTAGTAACGATTCAGTACATTTAGACTATGACAAATTAATAATATCTTAATGTTTTACAATTTCTGTAGTTAGAAACTTGCCAGTTTTGTTCTCATGGACTTCGAATATATTTTTGATGTTTACAACAATTTCTTGACATATTTCATAGTTGTTACATCGATATGTCTACGTACTTGAATGGTATACAAGGATATTTCGGTCATATTCTTAATCAGTATGCAATTGTCAGATGCCAGTTGCATTAATCCAGATTTTTCTAATTCACATTTTATTGCCATATTTCAATTTTTACCAGATAATGATGGGTCATAAATGCCCTTTTCCAGTTCATAAACTTTTCCCATTGCCAATTAATTTCTCAAAACCAAGGGAAATTTATACATGCACAATTTTTTTCTATATCACTAAATAACATCAAAGAACTTAATCAAGTTTAATTTAGATTATTTGAACTAATAACCGAGACGATTGAGAACTATGACGACTGAATTATTTTTTTTATTTGATTATAATCAACTGCTACAAGGCTCGCTTTATATTTTGTTTTTCTAGCATTATCCTACTTTAAAAAGTATATCGATGGTCTTTTATTAATTTTGGTTTTCTGGAATGTTTACTACTTCTCAAACTTAGTGTTTGCTTAATGAATTCATTTTATATGTCACATACAATAAATTATATATTACATGAAAAACATAACTAGCATTATTAATAGTTTAATTGAAAGGATTACCACATTTTGTACATACAGCTTTTTACTAAACCTTTCCATCTCCTCCATTTATAATTTTAGAGTCTATATTTTATCTGCTGTTCTTTATTTGGATATTTTATTTGCTAAATAAATACATTTTATTTCGGGTATTATTTGATCAAATCGAACACTGTCCTTGATTGTATGATAGCATACTTTCACATATTTCTATCACTCAAGTTTCTAATGAATGGGAATTAGACTCTACAACCATTTGGCGCTAATCTTTAGTACTATCACAGTCATGGTTCTTAAATATAGCAAATTTAATTATTGCATAAGAATATGTAAAAGAATAAGAACAAAATTTCTGATACCGTATTTAATATTTCTCTGTCACATAGAAAAATATGGTCGAGAACACGTGGATGGTTGGAAGGAGCGAAACGTGTAGTCACGAAGATGCACTAGAAAAAAATTCCGCTCGCCTTTCTCTCAATAATTACGAAAAAAAAAAAAAAAAAATGCAGTTTTCAGGCAATGGTATTCTTATAATGCATTTTCATAATTCTGTGGATGATTAACTTAGATAATGCTTCTGAAGAATTTTACATATTTAAGAATATTGCCATGCACAGGAAGTTATTTTGCAAATAATCAGCTCCAGTTTAAAAGAAACTGAGTGGATGGTAGAAAAGTTTCCTGTCATTTAAGAATTCCTTAGTATTTTAAAAGGCTTTAGATTTATTTCTTTTTCATTATTCCTTAGTTTATTTCCCGTGTTTGTGTTGCATCTCTTAGCTGAGATTACTACAATATAAATCATTTACTACTAATCCATTAATCTGTTTATTTCAGCGCGATAATATAATGAGAACCGCCCAGAATTCGACGTACAAATAGTTAAGGTATTCTACAACGTCAAAAACACTGGTTATTGACAACATTGGTGATTTTTTTATTGTTATTTCTAGTAGTTCAGGCTTTTCTCTCTATAAAACAGCTTATCTTTTCTAGGAAAAGGAAGGCCTGACCTATCATCCAAGTTAATTTTAAGCAAAACATATTTTTCAGCTAAAATTGGTCTCGAACTTCAATTTTAATTTTCATAAAAATTCTTCACCGTTAAATGATATCTCCAAAACTAATAAAGGTGTTTGCATAAAAATTTCAGACTGTGTTTTAAATTATATGGGCAATGAAAAGAACCGAAAGTTTTATTGTTATTAAAATACTTTTTTATAGGTGTTTTTAGAAAAATTAAGCTGTAAATTTATGGAAAAAATGCATATAGACGTATATTTTTGTCCATAACTTCTTTGCATCTCAAAACATTTCTCAGATTGTGGTTCATTTCATTCATCTTTATACTCTATAACTTGTGTACAAAGAAAATTAAGATTGCTGTATTACAATTTTGTGTAGAGCGTTAACCGTTTTGGTTAAAATTCATTAAAATTTGCTACAAATTTTTCTATTTCTCAAGATACATTACATTTTCAAATAATTTTGTTGTATTTATAATATTTTGTATAATAATTGACAATACATCTAAAAACCATAGTTTTAAATAGTTTTTAAAAAATCAAATTTTTCAAAAATTTTCCTTTGAACGTAGTCGAATACATTAAGAGCAGAAAAACGTTATAGGAAAACATGACTGTAAACGTCAATCGGATGAACTAGAGGTCAGCCCCGCAAATGGATTTTAGTGCAAGTCATTTAAAGCTCCAAATGGAGCATTAAATAAGTTTAGGAATAATAAGATGCTGGGTATATTGGCCTCATTGTAAGATTATAAATCGACACTACCAACAAATATCCTTCTCTCAAATGATTTAAAAGACGAGGGATATTGAATATTAGCTATGTTTGTGGAGATCATCTTGTTCAATCGTTGGTCAATAATTTTGAAACTAGTGTGGTATGAAAATTTGGAGTGTGTAGAAACAATTTATGTGTCCTACTTACCATTTGACTCGCATTTTCAAATTTCTGTGAATCTCATAATCCTTCAAGACAGTGGAACAATTATTTACTTACAACTTAAAACAATAGACAATGTGAAAGTATAAATCTCTACTATCTCATTAATTAGAGTAGCTGATTTAGTTTGGATACTACATCTTACAGCCCTGCGTATGTACCTGATTTATGCTTAGTACTTAAAATATAGAAACTGAAAGATTAGAAGTCTGAAATCTCAAAATATGATTCCAGTTTGGAACTAAACTGCATGTTCTATTACTGCAGAGAAAAGTTAAATTAAAAATATTTTAATTATTTCTGAATTCAGAGTATTTTAGAAGTCCAAGCAATATTAGCATTGACATGATAAATAACAAAATTATTAAAAAGACTTGAAACAGCCAATATGAGAATTATTTACAAAGTTCAATAACGCAATCACTGAAAATATCTACAATTAAAAATTGATTTCAGCTAAATATGAAGAAATTGTTTTCAAACGGTATTTTTATTAGCTTTCGTTTCAAAATATTTTTAAGGAGGAAATATCACAGAACATAAATAATTAAGTGATAATTATAAGAATAAAGAAAATAAATGATAAATATCAAAATTAATGCAAATAAATTATACATTTAAAAATAATTACCTTTAAAGTAAATGCCAAAATTAATATCAAATAAGTAATACACACAAAATATCAAAATTTCGGTACTATTAAAGATGCTAAAATATGTTCAAAAGTGAGAACAAACATTTAATTTATCAAAATTGAATATTATTTTGAGTTCCGTCAAAGATAATTTTAACGGGTCCCTTTAAAATCTGAAACAGAAGAATAAAATTCTGAAAATGTCTATTTAGAATTTATGTATCTTTTCTAAGATAAGAATCGAATGATAAAATTCATTTGAAAAGACGTTTGATAAAAGAGAAAGAAATTAGAAATAGATGTTTTAGATCCAAAGTTCATTTATTTTAGTTGATAACATAGTCGCTTTCAGTTTGTTCTGTTTCTTGTTTTGTAAATGGTCTTCGTTAAAAATAGGTGGAAATATATAAAAACTCAAAAATGTGTTGTTCACCATACGTGGCCACGATTGTGGCAGGAGTACTTTGCCTTGTAAGTACGAATTGAAATTTAATTTTGAATTATAAACTGATTCGTTGTCGATTTTTGTTTCAAATAATAAATCAAAAGTATAGTGTTTAAATAACATGGAAATAAAAGACGATTGGAAAACGTGCTCATAAATTTCGAAACAATCTATGAAATGAAATTTATATTAATTGCACACATTTTAAACTATAAGAAAACCAAAACTTAGTATATTTATTCCGAAATATCGAATTTTGTTTCATTAGATAGAATATATTTTATAGAATTTTGTACTGTTACAATTCCTTAATTTCCCTCGCTATAATTGTGTTTGTTTTTCACATTGAATCTTTAGAATGTACGTACGGTGTATTATATCCAAGTCTGTCTCTTGTCTTCCAAAGTATAACAATAATTGTCTCATTATTTAGATTATAGTATATTTTCCGCTACTACTAACATCATTAAATCGACAATATCAGTTTCGTTTCTTTGATATTTTAAAGCACATTTTCATAACGGTAATAAGAAGACTAACTATTATTTAAAATATTCAATATTTTTTTAACTATTTTTGCGCAATTGAGGTACTGCACATAAGAAATCGTTAATTTTAAATCTACTATAAGTGTTTCCGTTTGATTCAATTTTCCGAAAACCTAAAATAGAAAAATAAAAGGCGGTCACAAAGTATTTACTTGATTACAAAATATTATTATAAAAAGCTATTATAATTTTTCATGTTGTTCTTTTGTATGTAAAGAAAATTACGGCGTTTTTAATAAAACCACTTATGTCAGTAAGTTTCAACATGCGCGCCATTAAAAGCTTGAAAAATGTCAAGATGGTATTCTAATTATCTTTAAGTATTGTCAAATATTTGGCTTGTCACACTAGACGCTGCACCTGTGATCCTAACTTTGAAAGCACAAATTTCTACAGCTGGCGTTGCAAACAGTTCTTTATGTATCTCCAAAATTGTTATGATAAAGGCCGATTTAAATGTATGGACATAAAGAAAACATTGTACTTTTTTGTAGCATTTATAAAATTACTACTTCTGCATTATTATGATATACATTTAACTGCCAAATAAGGTTCTTGCTCCAAAAACATCACATAACAACAATAGCTGGTATATATTAAACAACAAAACATTTAAGAGCATGCTGATTGCACAGTAAAATTTTTACAGCATTATATTGGTTTTTTTTTGCAATAATTTTTGTATAATCCGGAAGAGACTTTATGATCAGTCTGTATAATAAATAAATTAATCTTTAGTTGACTCAATTATTTATCAGTCAATTATTCATTTTTTTATTTAGTACACTTTAAAGATGCATTCTTGACTAATTTTATTTACAAATATTTCAGAATATGATAAAAAGAATATGAAATCACAAGTTCCACATTAATATTTTTTTACGCGACCCAAGAGAGGTCATGGTCATAGCACCGTTAAAGGACTTTAAATTTACTTTAGTAGTATTTACTTTTAAAAATCTGAAATTTATAAGGGTCTCGATAACAAAAACTATCATGTTATATACTATGAAGTTATGCAGTTTTGAAGTTATTTAGAAACATTTCAACATGCTAGTGTTTTTGCTATAAACATTAAGGCTATAGTAGTTTACTGCATTTAAAAAAAATCACAATAAAAAGTGTAGAAATTCAATTTGCTTTGATTATTTTACTGAGAAGGGATATGATATGAACAGTAATATGTTTCATCTCAGCTTCAATATTCAATAACAGTACCACGGTTGAAATGATTATTGAATTGTATCAGGAAAATCAAGTTTTCAGTAAAGGACTGTTCATACTGAGTATTTTTCAAAGAATATTTTACTCTGTTGAGTCACTTGAAAAGATGTTTTGAAACTATTTTCATGCCTAGTGAATTCAGAAAGATACAGAAAGAGAGAAATAGTTGTATCAAAATATTAAATTTGTTTTTATGTAAAGCTGTCGTCCTCGCTTTATGTTCTTTTGCATAGGTGTTACTTTGGTTGGGGTAATTAAAAGCATTTTATAGCTAATTAGTTAAAAACTAATAACGAAGAATAAATAATTTACAAAATATTTGTTTACTTCATTTTATCGTTTTTGCACTTACTCTACTCAATTTTAAATAATTTCAGTTTCAGTTCGTGATGAAAAAGTGCTTCTTAAATTATGGACTTTACACCAAAAGAGGCATGCTTCTACTATATAATTGAATTATTAATATTTACAAGATATGTATATAAATGTTGACACCTTGAATTTCTTTCAATTTTTCCATTTATTCACTTTCTATGCTTTCTAAAGATAATTTTCCTCAAGAAAAAGGATATTACCAGGGCTGCTTAGCTTCGAAAACATCTAAGCTGAAATTTTGAATGTTGATATTAGATAAATGGTGAAGAATGAAAAAAAAGTTATTTATTTCGAAATGCTGTAAATCAAAATATGACAAGCAGTTCTCATTTATATTTTTTCCCATTATTTTACAAAAAGTACTATCGATGCAAAAATCGAAAAGTGATTTTTGAGGCATAAAAATTAAACCAACATAAAACAATTGCAAACAGGAAGTCATTTCAGGCAGAAGTTCCTTGAAAACATTTTAATCATGAATTCTTTTCGTATTAAAAAAATTTAACGCGCCCTTAATTTTGAGCAAAAAGCTGTCATGATTCCAAGTAATATGAAAGACATCAATAATCAACGAAAATTGCTAGTGATTACATCAAAAATTTAACTGAAATATTTTAAATTCCTGTCATTATCCTTATTATTTTAATTAATACATTAAAAATTTAGTAGAACCATTTTATTTTATAGTTTTCCTCACCCCGAATTTCTCGTACATATCTACAGGGAGTTTGAATCAGTTATTTAAGATATCTGCTTTAGGCTAGACTTGGGAAAGATATTCGCTTATCATTAACATAGTATTAGAAGCACGAGCAAGATAAAATTAACATTTATTTACATATCAGCTACACGAATGATAACATTTTCTATTAACGAAAACAGATGCATAATGTTATTGGCTGGATCTAATACCACTTGATTTAACTTATAACTAACAAAATCTATTAGTCAAGAATTAATTAAAAAACGGAAGCATGGCACATTCTGCAAGTCCAGTGATTTGCAACACTTACGGTTCCACTTTCTCTCTTATGAATGTCTTCTTATTAGAAGACATTCAGGGGTACTACCATCTATCTTGCTGCTTTTGAGGGAAAGGAGGATTGTGATAAGCGGACCACTAGAGCTAATTTAATGCTGTTAAGCAGATTGTACCATTATTGTAATTGGTAATTTGTTGTTAGCATTTTAAGCAAGTAACTTAAAGTTAAGAGAATAAAATACAATCAGATTTATAAATCTGACTATAGCTAAGTGAATAAATAATGCTATTCGTTTATGATATTTGAGATAATGAATCCTAAAACGGAACAACAAAACCTATGCTCAATTTTTTTGTGAAAGGAAATAATTTTTTCTAAGGATATAAAAACAATCAATATTTTATTTCCCTCTTAACCTTATTGTTCATTTTTGAGTTATTTTATTTCTGTGAAATTAAAATTTGTGGGAAGGCTAAATATAAGTATGCAAGACAGCAAATAATAGTTAACACTGCATCCAGATTCTGAGCATTTTCATGAATTTCTCAACAACGATTATAAGATGATGTAAAATAGTTTCATAAAATTATTTATTCAGATTTCATTCAAAAATTATTTGTTTCAGATTTTAAAAAAATTTCCACCTATTGAAGAGCTTACAGAATACTCCAATGTTGGGAGATTTTAGAGTTAATTTCAAATTAAATTATTTTTTTCTTAGAGACTGTAATATAACTGGGAAAGATTTTGCTTTTAAACAAAAGGATAAAAAAAATGAAAAATGATTTCAAATTTTTCTTTTATTTAATAAAAAATGGCAAATAATAAAGAGTTACCCCGTAAGCGAATTTGCTTAAGTCACATTCGTCCGTATTAGGTTTGTTTTTATCTGCTTTTTTTATTAGTCTTGCATTCAATGAGGTAACAATCTTTTCCTGGTAATCCTGTTGATTAAACTTTATCTACTTTAGTTTTGCTTCTACTCATAGTATTTTTTATCTTCTTAATTTTCAGCGTTATTTTGAGCAAATGCTGTTACGAATTCGACAATTCGCAGAAACTTAACAACGAAAGGGTCAATGAAATTTTCATACATACAGAGGGTATTAACATATTTTTCAATCTTTCAAATGAGTTCAATACTGTGCATCTGATAAAAATTCATAGATACGAAGCATTTTTCAACGGACCTTTTCCATTTCGAAAAAATTGAATTTTTCAAAACATAATTCTAATGTCAATTGGAAATTTTTTTGCCATATCATCTTTTTTTAAAAAATCACTGAATTAAAAAGAATAAATTTTTCAAAATTTGTGTCTTTTCAAATTTATTCCTAGAGTAATTGAGATTTTTGAAGTTTCGTGGCACGTTTTATAGGTTTTTGAACATATATAATTTTTTTACTTAAATGTTTAAGCACAGCTTAATAACTTTTTTTTATTTAAATCAATAACTGTAGTGTTAACTCATTACTTTAAAGCAAAAAATTGTATGCCTTGATGCTCGCTGATAGAAAAACATATCCAATTAATAAATTTTAATTTAATTTAAACTAAGCAGTGTCTAAAGTTTGTGTTTAAATAACAATACAGCTTTCTGATTAAGCAATATTATTTATTGAACACAAAAGAGGCAAATGGGCTAAGAGGAAGGAATATATATGCAAATACAATAATTTATGACGTAATTTATTACGTTACATTGTTAATAAAGATCTGAACTATCTATAGTAATAAAAGGTACCTTTAGCATTTTAAAAATGTTGAAAAATCTTTATCGCCGCTTGCATATAATGCAATCTCATCCTCTTATATGAACAGAAGAAAAAAGAAGGTTATTAAGGACAATTATGGTTAGTCCTCACCAACAGTGAGAAAAATAGTGTTTCCATCTATGAAAAATTAATGAGAAATTTGAGCATTTGCCAATCGCATCAATAGCTTTATTATAATTTGTGCGCAAGCATATTGATAGGATTGGAGATGGACCTTTGGTTCCATTTATCAGATTCTTTAACTTAACCCTGAAAATTTTCGTCATTTGTTGAGGTATAATTTTACATGTATTTTCATTGAGTCAAAGTACAAATCCATTGAAATCTATTAAAAATTATTCTATAGAACAAAACTTTGCATGTGGAATGTGCAAGATGGAATCAAAAGTTCCTAACCACTATCAGATAATTTTTAACACGATTTATCCCTAATGGTGGATTGGAGTGAAGGCTCGTGAATTGGTCTTCTTGCTGCTTGGTCTCACTATTGTAATCTTAGAGATAAACAAAAAGTGACGCACGAGACACTTAGGAGTTCTGTTGATTTAACCATAACTATTTTACTGATGATTTAAAAACTATTTAGTGTGGAAATAAGATAAAAGAATAAATGTTTATGCAAAGCAAATGTAACAGATTTTCTGCTATACCTTTTTCCTGTTCACTCTTCAGTCAGTTCTTTGTTTCAGTCCTTTGATAAAGTACATATTTGTATACAATAGCCTGAGAAGAAGCTGCGTTCTTCCTTTTTAAATTTCCACGTTCTTAAATTTAAGAAAGTTCATAAAATTTGAATCTTATTCTCTTTAAAAATCTGTTATTGCATATTACGTTGCTTTAGCCTATTTGCAAACATGTTTTTTCTAAAAAATGCATAGAAATCATATTTATTTACAGAAAATTAAGCTATCACATAAGTAATTATGCACACAAAACTATGGGCGGAGTACTCATTCCTTCATTTTATTAAAAATCGCAAGTGAAGATATAAGCTGCAGCATGTCTAAGAAAATATTGCCAAAACCAACCTTTATGAGTTAAATCAAATGAATAAAATATCCGTTTAATTCGCTCATTTCCATCAACAGAAGTATTAATTGGTAAGCCTAATTCAAGGAGAATGAGTACATTAATCCATAAACCTGAATATTTTAGCTATAATATCAGGATAGAGACTCACATAGTGATGAAAAATATGAGATATTTGTCTTGTCAATCAATCAACTAATTTATTCAAATTATTATGTAATATTATGATTATTATTCAATTTATTATGATTCTATTTTAAAATGAAAAAAAGTCGATAATAATTAAATTTCTTTCTTGTTAAAATTGAGAGCCCTTTCTTTGTTTTGATTAGTTAAGAACGAATTATCTTAGAAAAAGTCTTTAGATTTTTTTAGAAAGTATGCAATCAATAACTTAATGTATATAAAACAGGTTTGTTAATAACTACAAAGATATAAAAGCTATAGCAAAGAATGGCCAACTGAAAATTTTCAATAATAATTTTTATTTATTAATGACTTAGTATTTACCGGATTTTTGCATGAACATCATCATGCAGCTGATATGGTCATAAAGTTAATTCTTCTTGACTAGAGAATGCTGAAATATTTTTGGACATATGACCCCGATAACACACATATAATAAAAGTCGGTTTCGTATTCAAAAAATCAATTCATAATAATTAGAATTAATAAGGAAAAAGGGACTGAAATCAAAGTCTTTTCCTTGCTCTGTCTGTTTGTAATCTGACGAATTTTGCATTGTGCTTATATTTTTTATAGTGACTGTATACCTGATTATATAATTTCTCCTCAAGATTGTGAAGACATGGTGGTAGATATTTGACTTAATAATGTTTATTTCTGGAAATCGGAAACAAATTTTTCCTAAGATTAAGCGCTTATGTGGGCCTGAAATACACAAACAGTCAGGGTCAAACTACCTGAGGTAAGTAGGCTTAAAAGGGAATGCTGGGAACGGTATCTACTTCATCATCAGGTTACAGTTCTGAATAATGAGATTCGCTCTTCAAAGCACATCTAACTGTAGATTCAAAGCAGAACTTTCATCTAATTTAACCGAATTAAATGTACCCAACCCATGGCTCAGTGGGCCGAGGCATTCCATGATAGAGCAACATAGATCGATCATGGGAATGTTATTCACAGACTCTGTTCTCAAACAGCATTTATTAAAAATTAGTAGGCTTATGCGCAAAATACTTATCGTTGAAATCGCCAGGATTTAGAATTTTGATTATTCCAAACGAAACAGAAATGTTGCCCAGTTCTCCCTAAAATCTCTAGGAAGTAAGTTACTTCCTCAGATTACTTGAGTTAAAGTCAAATTTCTAATTCAAGCTACGCCAAGATATTCCACAACTTAGAAGATGTCACACTTGCCCTTTCTCATGAGCCAGGGGTTTAGCTTATTATATAATGAGAACACCAAGATTAAAATATTGTCATAAATTCAGATATAATTTTCACTAAGGGATGGAATAACACTTTTAAATAAAGCGACTTTCAGTTTTTCTTTAATTATATTCATATCCCACTGAATTACAAATGGAATGTTAATACATAAGACAAAAATATACAACGAATTGACAAAATTTTTCATTGAAAATTCTATTTCTTTCTTCTTTCCTCCTAATCCTCTAAATTCTTAATTAAAAGAGGTTGATATGAAAAAAAATAATAATCAATTAAAGAAAAGTGTTGTAAATTCTAGAAAAGTTTATGATTTAGAATTATCATTAATTTTATATATTATTGATTTTTTGCCTTTTTAATTTTTTCCAGTTTCAATGTTTCGCTAATCTTTGTTGGAATATTCCATTAATCATTGCAATGAGTGTGAACAGGACAGAAATTCTCATTTTAACACCTATTGATATTACAGAAATTGAAAGACCATTCGGTAAGATTAGTTGAATTAAATTTATAACTATGGAAGTTACATTTGTTAAGAGAATTTTAAATCTTTTTTAGTTTTGTATGATGCCATTACATACACTGAGTGTAAAATCGTAGAATTTTAAGAAGGCGTTTGATACATGCTTCTTTATTTTTTATCTTGATAATAAGTGATAAAGCATGATTTAAATATTAATATCATTTATGAAGCGTTTCTCTTTCTTGTATTAGTCTTACATTTTTTGCATGGGTCCTTTTTCATGTACAAGAGATATTATGATTATGGAGTTTTAAATCTCTTATGTTTGTGTTGTAACTGGACGTATGTGTATTTAAGCAGTTTCGAAATTTTTCTCCTTTCAGAAAATATCTAAATACCTGATTTTAACTCTTATAAATATTGGCATCTTTTTTAAAATTCGAAAGTAACAATGAGCAGAAAATACATTCTAATATATTAGATCTTAACGAGAGCAATTAACATACTTTAGAACGAGACGGGAACTTGAAAAATGACTTTAAAATGTGCCGGCCTTTCGTATATACTGGCAAAACGCTGACACATTTTTACGAATTAAAGTCAAATTATTTTACGGACACATTATATACGAATTACAGACCGTACATTATAACTACAATGCTAGTTGTTGGCAACCCAACAAATTGCAGCTTTCGCTTGCAAACAGAAAAGGTGTATCTTGACAGGAATAAGTATTTAAACCATTAATATACCACGTTTTTAAGACAAAAAATCAAAAAATAAGTTCTCATATTCCTATACCAATTCCTAATCCTAAACAGATTGTTCCTGAAAATTTATGATTGTGAATTTTAAACTTTGAAAAATTCACAATTACAAAATTTCTAGACAATCTGTATCTGGTTATAAAACTGTATGAGGCTGAAAGATATTATTTTATACTTTTTAACGAGTTTTAAAAATGTAATATATTAAAAAATGTTTTTACTTAAATTATATTTTCGGCTTTTTTTTCTTATTTGTTTGAAATTTAGGAATCGATTTTAAACTTACTTCCCAATGAGCAAAAAGTGAGGACAAAAATTTTAGATAAAAAAGCGAATTAATATTTCGTTACCATCCAATTCTGAGATGCGTTTAAAATATGAAACCCCTGTTTCATTCGGAAGTTTGTTTAAAATCTGTTACAACATTTGTATCGAATAAACAAACAAACAAAAGAGATAACAAGTTTATAATAGCATGTTCAGATTAATACAAACAAATAAATTTTACAACGCCATTTGTAGGTAAAATTTTATCTGTTTTGTGATCCCAATTTTTTATTAATTTAATATCGATTGCAAAATTTGTAGCGAACATTTAAATCAAACAAACAGAGATAGACAAGAAAGCGAATTTAATATTACATTTCTACTTAGTTCTAGTCTTCTCTTAAAGTTTCTAATCTATTGCTCATTGGGAAGGTGGTTTAAAATTGATTGCAAAATTTGCACAGAACAAACAAATTAATAAAATTGTTAAAGAATTAATAAATTGTTAAAAAAGGGAAAACATGTTGGCAAAATCTTATTCCGGTTGGAACAATCTCGTAACATTCTTTGGTACCATTATACATTCACTGAAAACGGATTGAATAAAACATCTAGGGTGTATTTATACAATCAAAAAATTACCATTCATTACTTATAGATTAAAATCTGAAACCTTTTTGTAATACTTCTATTTTAAATCTTCATATTAATGTTTATCTAATAAAGTATATACACTGAAGTGACAAAAGTCATGGGATGACTGTTAATATCGTGTCGGTCCTCCTTTTGCCCGGCGAAGTGCAACAACTCGGCGTGTCATGGAGTCCACAAGACGTTGGAAGTCCTCTGCAGGAATATTGAGCCATGCTGTCTGTATAGACGTCCATAATTGTGAAGGTGTGGATGGTGCAGGAGTTTGGGCACGAACGGACCTTTCGATGATATCCCATAAATGCTCGATGGGATTCATATCGGGCGATCTAGGTGGCCAGATCATGCGCTGGAATTGTCCGGAATGTTCTTCAAACCAATCGCGAACAGTTCTGGCCCGGTGACATGGCGAATTGTCATCCATAAAAATCCCATCGTTGTGTGGGTACGTGAAGTCCATGAATGGCTGCAAGTGATCTGCTAACAGCTGAACATAACCATTTCCAGTCAATGATCGGTTCAGTTGCACCAGAGGACCGAGTCCATGCTATGTAAAAACAGCCCACACCATTATGCAGCCACCACCAGCTTGAACAGTGCCTTGCTGACAGTTTGGGTCCATGGCTTCGTGGGGTCTGCGCCACACTCGAACTCTACCATCAGCTCGTAACAACTGAAATCGTGACTCATCTGACCCCGCCACGGTTTTCCACTGGTCTAGGGACCAGTCGATATGCTCACGAGCACAGGAGAGTCGCTGCAGGCGATGTCGTGCTGTCAGTAAAGGCACTCGAGTCGGTCTTCTGCTGTCATAGCTCAAGGAAGACAAATTTCGCCGCACAGTCCTATCGGACACGCCCCTCGTACTTCCCACATTGATTCCTGCAGTTATTTGACGAAGTGTTGCGTGTCTATTAACATCGACCATTCTACACAGACGTCGGCGGTCTCGGTCGTTAAGTGCAGGTGGTCGCCCACTGCGCTGTTCATGATGGGATGTGATGCCTGAAATTTCATACTCTCGGCACACTCTTGATACTGTGGATCTCGGAATGTTGAATTCACTAACGATATCCGCAATGGAATGACCCATGCGTCTAGCTCCAACTAACAATCCACGTTCAAAGTCTGTTAATTCTCGTCGTGCCGCCATAAATCACGAAAAACCTTTTCACATGAATAACTTGAACAAAAATGAAAGCTCTGGAAAAAGAACTGCGCATTTATACTTTTTCGCTGTGATACTACTGCCATCTGTATATTTGCATATTGCTATCCCATGACTTTTGTCACTTCAATGTATTACCTTCCCTGACACATCATGCTCATGGGTGCTTGCATTTTATTGCAGTAATGGATCTTCTATGAGAACTGCATGTCGAAACTAATCGAATACATTGTCGGGGATAGTGGTCTTTAATCTGTTTTTTAATGTATACCATGCTCTCAATGGGATTTATGCTTAGAATTCTTTTTATGAATTCTGTATATATAATATTTCCCGAAGTCTCTTTTAGGCCGAAAACACTCTTTTACGTCAATCATAGTCATACACCTAAGTATATATATATATATATATATGTGTGTGTGTGTGTAAATATATAAAATTTTGGAAGCAGATGGCATTTTCGAAAACATTTCATATTAAAGTTCGATTTACATGCATATTCGATTTACATGCATTCGAAGACATGCATATTTACAAGCAGCATGGACAAGCAGAAGTGACTGAAAAAGGCAGAAATTAATTTCCCCTCCGGTTATATAGCATATTTTGATAGGGAAAATATTGTTTATTGGGGCAATATATTATTAAGATTCTCATAGGGATTTCTGAACATGTGACTTTCAAAGCAGGGAAAACATAGGGATCTTTTTAGAAATTTTTTGTGTAGGTCAGCATCTTTTATCAGTCACTCTCACCGTGAGAATCGCTGTCTAAAGAGCTTTAACATGCTAAGATAACGTGGAATCGGATCAGGAAGTATATTTCGGATCAAGAGAATATTTTAGAATGACTTTGATATGGGCAAAATTAAGACAGAACTTTAGAAATTAATTTAGATTTAAATTAAATGTTGAAATATCATTACACACACACACACACACACACACACACACACACACACACACACACATCATTCATAATATTCTTACTCCATTTGGAGATTATTTCTCACTTGTTAACATTTTAGCATTATATTTGTATCGTATTTTTCATTGCTTATTTTTCTGTTAGTAGATAAGCATTGTATCAGACGAATTTTAATGCTTATTATTAATTCGTGCATTCGTGGGATTATTATGATATCATGGATCGGAAAAATCTCACTGTAAGAACAAAACTTTTAATGTTATCATATTTTTATATCTGAAGTATATTACAAATAATAGTTTTTAAAATAGTTTTATAGTTCTTTAAGTAGTTAGCCAATATGTATGAGATTTTCTATTAAAACGGCTTTTAATTAATCTGTGATTATCATATCTGGGATATTATTAGCCCCATAATACCTCGTCTAGACGGACACGTCTTCTAATTATCAATTATTTGTCATTGAAACATCAGTGAAAAAAGAAAGAAAGATATTTCATGCTTTGAATATAATATTTCTCAGCTCTAATATAAGGCTAAATTCTTTTGTCTTCTCTGAATGTTAGGGCCGATATCTCTTCAAAGCGAAAAAGAGTTAATCTTAAGTTTCGGTATAGAGTAAGGAATAGCAAAAATTACCCTTCAACAGAAGAAGCAATTTGTTTGTAGAGACATGAATAGCAGACTTTGATGTGTAGTTTTTAAAAAAATACTTCAAATTTTAGTGTAAAATATAGCAACTGAGTTTTTATATTGTTCGGGCTTTATTCGTGATCGTAGTTATACATTCAGTGTACGCTTACAAAATCGAACGCCAGACAATAATATGAATTGACTAGTTGGAAAGCAAAAGAAATGAGTATACATGGGGAACATGAAATCCGAATATTAATGATCTTGCAAGTGATATATGAATGTAACGGTTTCAAGTTGCAATCTCCTATTTTTTACCTCTTTTCCGGTAATGGCTCTCCGTCAACAATTTTTAATTTATTTTAACACCATCCATTTGTCAGTGTAGTTTTATAGTCTATTTTCGTATATATCATCCGATTACAATCACGCAGAATTCAGCTAGTTGATTAAAATGAAACAACAGAGCACATGAAGAACATATAATTTGAATTTGATTGATCATGTGAGAAATATGCGAGTAAGAAGGTTTCTGATGGTAGCGTTATAATCTTTTTTTATGCTAGAAATCGTATTCCTTCTATAGTTTTCTCAGTTGTTCCGGTCTCCTAATCAACCACATTAGTAACTCCGCCTGCTAATTAAGGCTTTCTGAGTAAATCTGATTGACCAGACCACCATGACTGCAACTTTTACGGAGCAAAGGTTGAATCCTAAGGGACATTCCCTTCTCTTGGGAAGCATGTTCCTTCGTCGATAGGAGGTAGACAATCCCCATCATTTCTATACCCACCAGAGTGATGAGAACCAACCAGCTTACAGAAAGTTTCTCTTCTTCATTTCTGAGCACCCCCCCCCCCCCTGGTGGACCGATATCTTAAGTGAGCAAGATGCATATCCTTTAGAAGAAGGAAATTGAGTTGTTAAAACAAACCTAAGGGGAATAAAATAGTTATGGGGTCTCTAAATATAATGGACCAAATTTCGTATTTTTTAATAAAAATTGCTTCTTTAAATAATCTCAGTTAAATTCGAAACCCGGATAGCTACATCTTAGGTCTTTGCAAAGTACCATTCTCACAATGACTCAATAACTTATTTATAAACCGTTGTGCATAGCCTGTTCAAATTCATCGATTTGTGAACTCTGAATATCACTTTTAGACTATTTTAGGCATTTCACTGACCATTATTAAGAAGATCCACCAATCAATGGGTGGATCTTACTTGAAGCTAAATAGGTCTCCTTGATAGGATAAAATAATGAAATTCAAAGTTGCATCTTTGGACAGGTATCGAAAAGTGGAATCTTTTGTTTAAAATATTAAAGTATTTTACTAAAAAGAGCGAGCAAGTCCTGGGGAGTATGCAACAATTAAACCTTTATATTTTTAGGAGTCCATTTATTAAATCAAATAGGAAAAAGTATGATTCTTTATGTCTTTTAAAAAATTTTTACACCTGGAAGTATATAAACTAACAATCTATAAATTAGCTACTGGGTCATGATTAGAGTGGGCGCCACGTATATCTTTAAGAAATATGAAAATAACAAATGTAGTGGTATATCTATTATTTTTGTGGATTATTTTTACAAACAGTTATTAGCTTAAACAAATGAAATTAATGTACGGTGGTCTGCCTTTCCCTTTGCTCCTAGATCAGGAGAAGAAAAAATATTCGTCACTTGCTTATTGACTTTGGATTTGTATTTCTTCATTCGTGATAAATTTTTATTGAAACATTTAAAGCTAGAACTTTAATAGCATACTATTAAATCCTTCAAGAAACAATACAAAAACATTTCATCTGTCAATAACCAATCTCTTTTGTCAGTTATGGATAGATGATTATTATAACAGCATTTATAATAGAATATAAGTTATTATTTTATATTTACAAAGAATATAAATTATTATTTTATGTTTACAATAGACTGTATATTGCTATTTATTTATGTAATTCAGTTAAACACAAAAATAAAGTAAGAAAATCGATGCATTTTTAATATGAAATTCAATAGCTATTTAAAAATAATCAGAGAATTCTAAGACAAATTATTTTGTAATTTATCCTGCTAGAATTTTCATTATTTATAAAGAACTGCATCCTTCCATATTTTCACCAATGCTATGAACCATAAGGCGCAGAGGAGTTCCATTATATTTAATTCAGTAGCTTTGGAAATTTGCCAGGTAATTTTCTGTGAAGGACTTTCAAAATAGGGTTTCGAAATGAAAACAAAATACCAACAGACAGCAGAAACTAAATTCCTTTTCCCTCTCAAATTAGTTATATTCTAGGAAATAAATTTTCAATAACTTTATCTCGAAGGCATTTTAAGTTTCTATTCTGTTTTCTAGAATGTAGTTTGAAATAATTTATGTGGTTCTGTCAAACAGTTAAACAGGCGCATATAAAATTATAAGTTAATTTTTAAAATACGTCTTATGTGGAGAATCTACTCTTTCACCTATAATAGGAAATGTCTCCTTCATGGAAAAGGTAATGCAATGTTTCCCTTAGAAGTTTATTCCTTATAATTTGAATTTATAGATTTTATTATTATTTGAGGCATTAAAATCTCAAGAAGCCCTTAT
>JAPMOQ010049656.1:8055656-8069129 GCA_026543055.1 Argiope trifasciata | reverse complement strand
ATTACAAAATGTAGTACATCTATTTTGCCAGCAGCATTGGAGAATATTTATGTTTTTAGATTTGATGGATTTAAAACACTGATTAGTTGGCATTCAAAATATTTGTATTTTACAAACTTTAAGAGAATGAACACATACATAATGGAATTGTCTGGACATGGAGGCTACGACAGATTCATGAGTGCATCGGCCACCATACGCACGCAGAGTCCTCGGCAGGCGGGGTTCAAACTCACAACCCAATTTATGCAAATTCAAAGCCTTACCAACTAGGTTATGCCGAAAGCAAAACTTTTGCTAATGAAGTGAATCAGACAGCAAATAATTTTTAAAAGATGTTCTATCTTAGATGGAAACTCAGCATTTTTATTTTAAGTGCATTTCTTTTAATTTCCTTGCATTTTTAGAACATACAGAATGCAGTTGCTATTTTACAGCTGCTTTTATAATTTCATTCACATCTTCTTATATTTTCTATGCTATATTTCGTGGTATTACTGGGAATGATTGAAAATATATACTAAATATATATGAATAATAATCTGCGATCTTGTATTCTATTCATGATATTTCTTCTTAAGTTTATCATCGAATTTATTTCAAACATAGAAGTTATTTAACATTTAGGATCTTTTCTACAGATTTACACCATGCGATAAATGAGAGGCAATTTTGAAAATCCTTTTCATTAACATTTAGATTTGTATGCATGAACCTCGCTTCGAAAATAATCATTATATGCTCTTAGACCATGATTTAACGATTTAGACTAGTCTATTTGCTTTTAAGGAAATGACACTCTTGCAGTTTATAGGCTGATACAAGAAAACGAATGATTTTACCACACTAAGCAAGAAGACAAAAATGAAAGTAGTATCATCAGGGAGACTAAGCATTACCTTTATCCAACCTTATTATTCTTCTTGCCTTTTAGTCGCGAGAAATAACGATGAAACCGTGGATTAATGAGCGTCGTATATTTGTTGCGAAGGTTATTTACAAGAACAATGATGGCTCCTTTTATTTTACGCATAAGAGCCCATTTTAATCTTGCACATTACGAACCATGAAATCAACTTAGGGAAATCTCATTATATTGTGAAATGAGCTCGAGCACATCAGCGGCTATCTTTGCACTAAGCGAATGTAGCAAATTCATTTCTCAGGAAATTGAACAATTTAGGCTTAAACTTGAATTGAATGCATATTAGCACTGATTTTAAGCATCATCACAAATTCTAAATTTGAAATTTCGTTTTATGTGTGTTTCTTGTTGCAGTGTGTAAATTTGCATTTCTGATGACGTTTTCAAATTGGTGCGTTTCATTATTCTCTGTTATAAATGACTCATGATTAATGATTTCAAAAACTTCCGCAGGCAAAAGAGTATTTTCAAGTACACTTCTTTTATTCAAAATCGTGGATAGTTCTAATTTCTCTGATTTCTTGAATTTCTTTTTTTTTTTTTTTACATAATGTTATAACATCATTTATAATTCCAACTTGTTTTGGTTAACTAGAAGTCAAACCGACAAAACTATAAAATGCTTCTTTAGTTTCTGATTTGTAATCGTTACTTAATTACACTGTGCTTATTGTCCTGTGTGATCTAAGTCAAGAATTTTTCATTCACTCGTAGAGACGAGGAAATTTACTTCAGTATGATATATTAAATATAAAAAAAGCATAATTTTAAAACAATTTTGAGGCATTAGATGAAGATTAGATTAACTTTCAAGTATATAACTTGGTCTTTTTATTTTTAAATAAAGAAAGCATCTATTCACAAATAAAGATTTACCTCCTAAATAAATTAACTTCTAGAGCAATAATTGGGCAAAAATAATTTACCGCCGGTAACAAATCGATTCTAATGTTAAAAGTCTCTCAATAAGAGATATTGAACAACGAAAATTCTCACCTCGATCATGTATAAATTACATCCAGAGATTAAGGAAATATTTTATTAATTAAGTTGTAAATGACCCTGCCTGAAATGATGCCAAGTGCTGTTTCCCACCAGCTCTGATCTTTCCAAATAAAGAAAATTCACCCCAGAAATTGTTTCCTTACTTCATTGCCACATGGAAGTAGTAAACAGTTTGTATCAGATTTGCACCTCATATTCTTCAAGTAATTTTATGATATACTACAAAGATAAGATTTTTTTATGTATTTACCTGCGAAAGCCTGAGGAAAGCTATAATACAAATTATAAAAGAGCAGAAAACATATGTAGATAAACTACTTACCAATATGCAATTAAATAACAGAAATTATGGCAGATGTATTTCGAATTTTCCTAACATTGCTCGATTATTTTTATTGCTCGACTGAATTCTCATTTTGAAGTTCCTAAAAGGCTAATGAGGATACAAGATTTTAAATCCTACATAGAAATCGAGGATGACACATGGACTTTCCGTGCTTGTACATAGAATAAACATAATGGCATTTTCACGATGATACTTTTAATGCCCACATGCACAGATAGTTTTAAGAATAACAAACCCGACAGAAAGCACACGGAAAAATATGAATGACGGGATCGCCACAACAGCAACACTGAAGTGTGTATTGTAGTTGAAGCTTCAGGGTCATCACTGGACACGGTACCACACTTCCTTGAGAAGCACTTCCTATTATCGATGGGATGAGCCAGACCTCCAGCTTTTGTGTACCCACCAGGGTGTCGAGAATCAACCACCATATTGAGAGTTTCTCATTCTCAGGAACAAGTTACAAGTCCCCTGGGAAGAGTTAGTTTTAAGAAGAGCGAGAAGTCTATTACCGTGCTTATTTAATACATTAAGGAATCACCAAAACAAAATCACATGCTTAATTTCAGCAATTTACTAAATATTTTTATACTTGATTAGATTAATTTTTAATGTACTGCACATATCAAGATTTTACTAGGTTTCGGAATGAATTAATTGTTTTCTTATTAATAAAAAAATCGTTTTTCGAATAAGATTCTTGTTTCAGTTGTCTGTCCAATATTTGTAGAAGAAGGAATCTTTATATAATTTTTTTTGGTTAAAGATACAAAGTAATTAATTGAAAATAATTATCATTAGATTTGTTTAGAATTGTTTTATATTTATTTATGAGTGTTCGAAAAAATGTTGAAAGTATTATATGCTTATAAGTATAGTTTCTCATCTCTTCTCTTTCGCTTGAGAAACATTTAACATAAAAATTATTTTTATTTTTGCTTACCGGAACAAGTAGTCATGAAAAAAGAAGGAGGAAATAATCTGGAAGGAAATAACTCTCATATTTTTAATTGAAGTTTAGCAGAAAAGGAGTCATTTGTTTGAGTAAAGATACACTTTAAATTAACCCTTTATCTACTGCATTATGAACTACTGAAAATTCCTTCATAAATATATTTTATTCTAGCTGCCATATTGCTAATTAAAGGATATACAAGAAAACAAATCTTCCGGTGCCAAATTTAATTTGTAAGAACTAATTAATTAAAGTGGTACTTAAAAGTACCGTCAGTACACTGTGTATAAATTTCCTCATAATAGAAAAAAAATACGGATGATATTCGTAATGAAATTTAACCTCTTAAAAATGTTAAATAACCAAAAAACACTCATAAGAAAACAAAGAAATGATCAAACTGACATAATTTTATTTTATACATAATAATGGTAGAAATTCACATTTTATGATAATCATAAAAACAATTTTTTTTTCATTTACGCATTTTTTATTCATTCTGTATTGTCTTAGAATATTACTTGCCCAATCATTATTGGCATCGGTGGTACTTATAAGTACCACCGAATAATTCGACCGTTAATCACATTACATAATCTGTTATCTTATAATGGTTGGGCAAATAATATTCTAAGACAATACAGAATGAATAAAAAAATGCAACTCTTACCTTTGGTTTGATATTTTATATTTATAGCAAAGAAAAGGTAAGAGCGGCAATCCGTACAAAATGGCAGCAAAAGAACACAATGTCCGTTTGTAAATAGCTTTCTTCCTCGCTAAATTCAACAGCAACTACTGCTATCTATCATGAAAAAGAAGAGTTAAAAGACTGTTTCTAAACCGTACCATCAGAATATAAGTAATGGTTGTTGTGCTATAAAGTTTTAAAGTGATTGGTACTTATAAGTACCGTCAGTAGATAAAGGGTTAAGTAATTTCAATATCTGTATCATTAATTCTGTAGGGCATTATGAGTATTTAAAATTCTGGATAGGCTGGTTGTTTTGTGTGTTGGTTGCTATCAATAGAGTAAAAAGTATTAATTGCCTGTTAAAAAATCCAAAAGCCTTTTTTTTTAATTTAAAAATATTTGAGTGGTAACTCTTACAAACCAAGTTAGGCTAGCTTAGAGAAAATGAGTGAAAGAAGTTCTGGCAACGAGAATTAAAAGATGGATATTGAGTTAAAATATATTTCACATTAAAATCCGATAACTAGGGAGACGAGACCTTGAAGCCCATTATATCTCGAAAATGTGCGCCTGAGTGACAAACGCATGGATAGATTAGACGGCTACAAATTGAATCGAAATCATATACAGAGCTGACAGAGCCATATAAACACGGGAAATGACATTGTAGAAATTTCTTACTGCGTGAACACTTTCAGTAAATGTTGGGTCTGGTATTGAGTTATATCATGTAACAGGTACATATATTATGCTTGAGAACCTTGGCGTGTGGAATCATCAAATGTTTCTTGATTTAAATTTTTAAACTTATTTTTAAAAATAGTTTTTTATCGCTTTCGAATTAGTTGTTGTTTCTTGTGACACTTGTCATACACAAGCCGGAAGAGAGTCTCTTGTTTTCAGTAGCGCCATATAGGACCAAGTGTACGTCTTAGTTACTCATGCATCACGACCCTGTTTACGGGGCGAGATTCATTCATACATTTCATTCACTCACACAACAGAACAGAACTTGCACACAACAGAACTTGTTCACTACCCTGATAGAACACAAGGTAGAGAACAGCCATGTCCGAACCAGGACTCGATCCTGGGACATCCAGATTACTGAAAAAACGTTATATCCCTCGGCCAGGTCACAGCCACTGTCGAATTAGTAACATGCCTAACACTGTGAAATAAGAATCTCAATCGTCTGCTTCAATCAATCGAACACAATGAAATCGTTTGCTTCGATTTCATGAAATTAATGTCACACTGAAACATGACATTTTTTAAACGATGACATAAACATTGTTGTCTCGTGTATTGGTAGAAAATGGCGTTACATCTATCTTATCTTAATTTCATATGCTTGAAAGTTTTACCGTTTGTACTTTTCGGAATGTTTATGTTTCGATGATCCGGCTACATGTCATACATATGTTATACACTGTAAGTATAATTTTGAGTACCTATAATCCTTGAGTATTTCATAAATGCATCTGTTGTTAATAATGAAATGCATACTCATACGATGAATACTCATTTCCGTGTTCATTCGTGATTTACAATAACATGGTCTTTCCCTTCTAGTACTATATAATAATATTTTGGGATAACTTTTCAAACCACGAGTTTGTTCACTCTATAATTAAACTCGGGGAGAATTAAGATGAATGCTTTGATTTCAAAGTTTATTGTACCGCAGGTAGTTGATGCTTTTAATTCAAGAACCCCATATATTCAATACGAGCTTGTTTTGTAATACGGTTGCCATCAAATCTATAAATTAGCAGTTGCTAAATTTTCTGTAAAATGTCTATGTCAATACCGACAATAGCAATTGTGATATAGTATTTCAAATCAGCGATATTTGTTGGACTTGGAGAGGCATTCACCTTCATCGAAAGAGAAATCATATACAGTGGTGACCCGAGTAAAAGGTCTTTATCGCTGACAACCAAACGACTAATTTACTGTTGTGGTAGCATGTCATTGAGGCATTTCAACTATTCTAAATGAAAATGCGGATGTTTACAGCCTTGTATAATACATGGCCGTAAACATGTTTGTGTTTACAATCATGCATTGTACAATGTGGATGTTTAACTCTTAGCTAGGGAAGTATTCATAAAAGGATTTCAACGAGGTGCATAAAGCATGTCATACTTGCCTCCAGATGTATGCCATAATGATAATTTATAAGACTTGTATTCAAAATTTGAATATATTTCTATTTGAAATATGTATATTTCAAATAAACACCGCAAACTCCTATTTAACTGTCGAGCGGTGGAATCAAGACATTAATTTTAACTTATTCTTTATAAACAGGGGGCCGATTTAAATTTCTTAACTATCCAAATTAACCTCTTATATTCATGAAAGTGCTGTCTACATATAGTAAAATTGATGTATCCTGCGTCATGCAACTATTAGCACCGGCACAAAATAGCAAATTCCAGAGTTAGTGCTCCCATTGCAAAAATGATAAAAAATAAAATAAAAATGTGAAGTTTAATATTTATAGATATTTGGTGTGTATTAAGAACAAAATGTTTAAGAAGTTCAATTGTTTGTTTGCATTTTCCGATATTATGAAGTCATAAGACATTAACGAAAAGCGAAAATGTTATTTTTCAGACAAAGAAAAAAAAGGACTCCATTATACTTTGTTCTGTGGGAATAACTTTAAAAATAAGTTCCCGCCAACAACGTAGCATTTTCTATAACATATCATTGTTACATGTACTAGGCCTCCATTTGATATGGTAAGAGATTTGAGAGGCGAAATCCGTACAGAGGCCCAGATCTGCATTGTAGAAGACGAACCTCGAAAATAAAGATGAATTTTGATAATTATTTGTCTTTATGATAATTATCACAAGCCATGTAAGATGGCGTCACAATTTTAGAAATAGCTGGAAAACAAGCTCACATTTTTGGAAGTTTTGCATTTAGCATTAAAGCACGTAAGGTGTTATCCTATTCTACAGTGTGCGCCAGAGAAACTTACTTATTTGAAAAGTCAATAAAAATAAAAGCACTTCAATTATTGTTTTAACTTTTTTTAATTTGAAAATACAATACCTCAATTTCTTTTTCATACAGTTATAAAAATGACATTGGTTAAATGGCGATCCCCATTGCCCATACACTGAGTAAGTCGATTTTTGAAGTTCGTGTCCACTCTTCGCAGCATATCAATCGGTAAGTAGGCAATGACGTCGCGAATGTTGTTTGTTGTTCTTGAGGTGAGCTATAGTCCGTGGTTGATCGACATAAACCAGGGATTTCAAAGGGACCCTCGTCACTGAAAAAAAAAAGGCCGCGTCTTCAGGCCGGTTGTCAAGCAGCATTTTACATGCATTTTGACGGGCACCAAAATCGCGTTCAGTTAATTCTTGCACAACAGCCTATTCATAGGAATGAAATTGAAGGTCTTGAGGGAGAATTCGTCGAACAGTGGTATTAGAAATTTCCAGAGCAGCTGCGTGTTTGCGAGCCGAACACAGAACTGACTGCCTCACTCCTTCGACATCTTCCAGAGTTATGGTGGTCCGTTGATGTCCATTTCTGGGTTTAGCGACACTTCCGAAATGAGTTAACCCAAGAGAGAATCGAATTACGGCCAGAAGCGGGTCTGTGAGGGGGAATTTTAAAGCGAGAGTGGAAGGCACATTGCGTAGCAACAAATGAGCGACAGTTAGAAAGAAAAGCTCTCGACGCCGAAGGTTAGTTGCCATCATGCTTTGGTTCTCTAGACCAGAACATGATGGCAACTGACTAGAGGAAGAAACTAACTTGGGGACTTCCCCCTTTAGTAGCGCTACATATCACCCCTCAGCCTACCCAACTGACCTCTCTGGAGTTTTTTCAAATAAAGAAGTTTCACTGGCGCACTCTGTAGATACTTAACAAGTTGGTATTGACATTACCGTTCATTACCTTTATTTTCTATTGTTTTCGAAGTCGGAATGCTAACTTCGATGTTAGCCACTAGGTGGTGTTTTAAGTAGTGAATTTGCGTAGAGCTTTACCACTTCATTCTTCTTAGGGCCCTTTTCATAAATACATTTACCTTCTTTCTGAAATTAAAGTAATTGTACGATATGAAAGTATGTGAAAAAATAATGACATCATGGTTATAATTTTCTCAATAATTTGAAAAAGGCTGCTTGAAACTGCGAATATAATTCCAAATCATGAAATAAATTATTTAGATCACTAAAATTTCAATTTAAGAATGCTTTTAACAAAATTCCTTTATGCAATGAATACTTATAGATTCCAATAAGCAACATTCAAATATTCTTTGGTTTACTACAAAGGTTTGTTGATATTTCTGTGTTTATAGGGTCAAGCAGGAATATCAGCTCCTCTTGAATTTTTTAAAGGTAGCATTAAAAATCTAGTGTGCGATACACGAGGACAGCGAAATATTGCTGTATTCGCCTATATAGCTGTTGCTACCAAGACCACTTTAGGGCTATACAATAGCTGAAACCAAATTGTCAATCATAATCAGTCGAAACTATAACTTTAAAATTTCTCAGAAGGCCCTTAAAAGTGCAGTTCTCAAGAAGGAAAACAAAACCACAGGATCCAAACGGATTCTACAGATTTTGACTCTACAGTGATTGTTCGTTTGTTGATACATGTCACAGAGATGTTCTCAATGTAATTTATCAATCTCTTCTTTTTAGTTAGCATTCTCATTTCCCTGTATGTTTAACCTATAATCAGCATTTGTTTAAGTATTATTGTTCCCTCCATCTGATTATTACCCCATCAAAAAATTGAATACAGTCGTGTAGGATTTGACACCAATGGGATTCTCTCTGGATGGTTTGTCGTCTCTTTCTTTATTGTTTTTTTTTTAATCTCTTTCTTCCTTTTTTTTTCTTTCCTTCCACTCTGTGCCCTTCGTACCGGTTAGATAACTTAATGTTATAGACACCGGGGGCACAGGATGGCGTTATGTTTTGTTATATAACTATTGCCACCGATCGAAAGTTTCTCAGTATATTTCAAAAACTTCCGAGATTCTATGAGAAACTAATTTACGTTTTGTATTGCAGTTGATGGCGTTTCAAATAAAATAACTTCTGTGGCTTCTCAGAAAATTGCAAAAGCTAGATTTTGACAAATAATTTTTTAAAATTTATGCATTGTATCCTCTCCCCCGGGAGCACCTCGCAATAAGGAAGAAGGCATGGTGGTTGGCTCTCGCGAACCTGGAGAGATCATGAAAAGGTGAGCATCTGTCTCCTTCTATCAATGAAGGCACGCATTTCTATGGGGAAGGGGTGTACCGTGACCCGTGATGGCCCTTAGGTCTCAAACAGACTTCTCACCAGTGTTGCTGTAGCGGTGGTCCAGTTTTTCAATTTTTTTTATCCGTTTGCTTTCGAGAAGGATCGGAGAGTCAGTGATATGACTTAATTATTCTACCATTTCCCGTGTTCTATGTACATTAGAACTTGACAAAAGCGAATTCCACCTCTGCATTGATTCCAGTTTGTATTTGAATAATCTTCGCCTCTCGGAAATTTATGCATGTGGTAGTGAATCACCATATATATTAAGGAGTTTTATCTGTTAATGCTTGACTTTGATTCATTAGATTTAGATTTCAGCATACCCTCAAAATAATCTTAAATTTTAAAATTTATTTTCGAGAAATTCAGGAAAATTTAAATGCAAATAAAAGGAGTTTCGTGAGATATTTTAGGAAAAAAAGCAGTAAATTTACCGAACTGAAATAAATAAACAGGAACGAAATATTTACGCATGCACTAGAAAATCGATTTTTCAGTTTTAGAAAATGGAGAGAAAAGCTCCCGTGAAATATGGGTGTATATCACCTCAAAAGGAAATGAGTATATAACTCAAACTCGTCGATTGAAATATATTGTATAGACAAAACATTTCTCAACTGTAAATTTTTCACTTAAAAATGTAGGCATTTTTTTTTCTGAGAAAGAGAGTGTATCGATTTTTCTATCAATCAATTTTGCAAGGATTTGGTATCGATTATCCATTCAATAAAGAATGGTTAAATGTTGGATGAAAGGGGAATAATGGATTGTGGAAAAGAAATCCTCTTACAGGTTCCTAGCATTAAATTCCGTTTTATTTGACTGAAACTGAGCCGAAAATTTATCTTGATTTAATTAAGGAATTTCGATGGAAAAATCTTGATGAAAGGATACAATTAAGTGCAAGAAGTTATAAAACTATGTAGCTTTGTTTCCTTGCCAGAGTTAGAATTGCTTCATGTCACTAGTTTGCAACTCTATTTCATTAATGTTGTATCGAGTTCTCCTTGATGGAATAATTTTGAAGTAATCAAGTTTAAACTTTAATACAAAGAGTACCTATTTTTTATTGTTATTGAAGTGAAATGTTATCACGAAATAAAGCCAAAATGTAATGATGAAACGATACGGAATAGATCGTTTGATAGCAGGCTGGATTGATTAAAACTTTTACTGCACACGAAAACCCAAGCTAAAAAAAGTTTTTGGTAATTTGCTTACAATTGTTTTACATGCAGCATTTCGTATCAGTAGATTAGTAGACTTGGACACAAATTTGAAAGGGACTCATACACACACGCACGAATGCACACACATATATGGTATATTTAGCGTCTATATATATATATATATAGAGAGAGAGAGAGAGAGAGAGAGAGAGAGGCTAGTCGCCAAACGCGACTTGTAATTTTTAAATCAAGACCAGTTACAATTGATTCATTTCAGAGCAACCATTAATAAAAAAAAGCTCTTCCTTATTATAAAAAGATACGTTATATCTTTTTATCTTTTAAAAAGATAAAAAGATATAACGAAATTTATAGTTACACAATTTCTCACAAGCTGCAATCCCAGAACAATAATGGCAACGTTTGACAACTAATAACAAGGTAACAACTTCACCATCTGGCGGGAAATAAAACTAAATTACTACAATCGAATGACTATACGAATTGAGGGTATGAGAGAGGACCATAGTCGCAGTTTTTGGTGGCGGTGTCATCCACCATAATGGATTTTCCACAACATATTTCATTCGTATTATTTTTCGAAAACTTTACGTGTCTGCGTTTTGTTTGCATGCATTTTTAAGTAATGTCTATGTGTATTTTTACTGAATAAAAAGTAATCAATATATATATGACGACTCGTTATTCTTCGAAGGCAATACTGGATTCTATATTTCTATGAAATCTTATGAGTCATGAAACTTTTTTTTATTTACTATATTTTATTTGCAATTATCATTCAAAGATTATATCCCTTTTGAGGGTGTCTTGTACGAAGGAACTTTTTTAATTTATTGTAATACTTGAAATTTTGAAATCTTTTATCATTTAACGTTCATATTATAGATTTCTATGTACGACTATTACTTAAATTCTTCGAGAAACCAAAAATAAATCCCTTTGTCTTTCTTTTTTAGTGATCTATGGAGTCGCGATTGTTTTAGCAATAGCAAATCTACAACTCATTATATTTTCTTGCTTATTAATAAAAGCGAATTATGTAAGTACTTCAGTATTCAGTTTGAACTTATGTACTTGATTCCTTAAAATATTTTCTTGTGACTTATTAAATTTCAAGTGATAAAATACCATTTTTTAAATCTTTGTTTTAGACTCAGAAGACGGATTGGATTTGTACTTGGTGTATTTTAGTTTTGATAAAATCATTTCTTAATATCATTTTAGGAATCAATTTCATTGGGGAATATGTGGTAAGTGTTTCTTCTTGAGTTATCAATTTGAGGATATTTTATTTGACCCTAACGATTAGAAATCGATATTGTTGTTGCATTATTCTTCATTTAAGTCATTTGAATTCGTGGGCAGGAGGAAAAGGATATGACGTCACAGCATGCGGCTGGATTTTAGATGATTTACACTGTTACCTTTGTCATGAGACTGGAATGTCGCATAAATAGGTTCCATTACTCATTTTAATTATAATTCCCATCTGTACGTTTCGGCTTATATATGTACCAGTATATAGGTATTATTCGTAAGTATACGATGTTACATTTATACGCTTTCCAGGAAAAAATTGTAACTGCGATATTGATGTACTAAAAATGATGAAAAATTTTTATATTATAAAAAGCAGGATCCGATGTTTTTAGAATTTTGGCATCCTCAAGAAATTCATTTAAAATTTACAGAAACTTATAACTTACTTATAACTCTACGTATTTAAAATTTGTAACGTAAAAATAGGGAACATTAATTATTACATTATATTAAATTACATTACAAATATTAGATTACATTCCTAACAACTTTTTATTTTGCTGATATTGTATAGAACAATATTATGGCATTGTAGAGAAAAATTTATGATATATTTTGATGACATTCTATGCAGAGGATATGCAATGATGACAATGATATTTAAAGGAAACCATAATATTTTTTGATATTATCTGATGCTTTCATAGATTACCATCGAAAATTTCGTCATTATATTTCTCTTTCAAACTTCAATATGATACAAAGCGTTACTGTTTCAATAATCAATAAAATTTCAAGAATAACATTATTTAATTTTCCATCATTGTTGCAAGTATTGTGTGAAAGAATTTTATTCTAATTCAAGAGTGTAGAGTACTGACTAAGATTTGATTGTAGTATCTTTTTAAAAAACGATCCGATTTTTAAATTAGTGTAAAGTATATAAATCCTGTCGATACTGCTACGTTCAGTGGGGCCGGGGTGGTCGGCTGTATGCAAGAAGGAGAAGTATAAAGTATATGAATTAATTTATATTATAACAAATGATGTAATGAACTTATGTATGAAGCATGTAATATTTTAGATTTTTATCTTTTTTAAAGCATTTTATATTTATTTTTTGCTATTGATATCGCTTACCATACAACAATATTAATGTGTGGTTTGAAAACTAGCAATTATTCATACCAACTAAAAATACTGAAGATAAATTATGTGCCATCCTCTAATTTCATTATTTTTTATTTGGCAGGATGATACTGACAAAAAGATAGCAAATTTCCGATTAGGAGTATTACTATCAGGATTTTTTTTCTTTTGGCCTGCAATCAATGTAAGTGATGATTAAGATGGATTCCTGTATTCATTTCATTTAAGTTTATTTCTGCCGGTAACATTTTACTGATATTTCTGACACCAATGCAAAAAATAATTTTTTTAAATGCTCGTTATTTTAGTGATGCCAAATAACACACAAATATCACATAAAATTATCACGTAGGTGCAATGACTTTTCCATTCACTGAATGAATCCCTCTCTCTCACCATTTGTGGGAACATCAAAACTTATTGTTTTTAACTTTAATTATTAGATTTTTATGTCAAACAGTACTAAGGAAATTAATGTTAAAATAGTAAAAATATATTTTATTTTATGCAAATGATAGGAATAATAATAAAACAGTTCGATATATATCTAAATATAGAAACAGCCTATGCAAAAGCACTGTATATAGCGCTGTATTTCACACACACACACACACACACACACACACACACACACACACACACA
>JAPMOQ010049656.1:7949914-8055556 GCA_026543055.1 Argiope trifasciata | reverse complement strand
CACACACACACACACACACACACACACACACACACACACACACACAACCTAATAAAATTGTAATAAATACCAAGTTAAAATGAAAAAATAGAGGAATATAAAAATAAAAGAAAAGAAAATAAGAATTCGGCCTGAAGACTTTCTCAAGGGTCACTCTTAAGCAGGGATTCAAAATAAGGGATAATGTGAAAGGTTTAACTTTAATCCAACAGTACTGACCCCTCGTGACTCGAAAATCTCCTGAAATTAAGATCTAAGAGATATACAATTTTTTTACCGAAATGCAACAAAACAATAAATTATAAAAGAATACAACCTCCAATTATATTATATTATGTTATTGTATTTTTTGCAACCCTGCCTGAGGATGACTCTGGAGAAAGTCTTCAGAGACCGAACTCTTATTTTATTTTGATTTAATTTTGATTCTATTTTTTCCTTTTAATTTGGTACTTATTACTAATTAGGTTAGATTCATCTGTGTTTTAGTAGCAGCTGCATTTGAGCTCTAATTAAACAATGGTGCTTTTTCTAGTTTGGTTCCGAAATAATTTTAACTTTAAATTGTTTCAGAAATATGTTTTAATTTGTAATTTCATAATGCTTATATATATACATATAAATGCCTAACTTAGGTAAATTAAATTGATCAAAAATTAATGTGTATAGATTCGTATTCATATAATCATATATCGTGAGTGCTGTGTAGATATTATAGGATATTAATAAAATATCGAAATGCGAATTTAATTAAAACAAAATGGATAAAAACTGTTAAGATAAAACATAATCATTTTGCAAGATGTTGCTCTTCTTCCTTTTTTTTTTTTTTCCTTCATTCGTCTTTTCAATGATCTGAAATACCATACCACAGAGTTTAGGCATTCTTATGACTTAGGGACTTTTCCTCTTTACACTGCTGCGAATAAAGTGTTTTTCTAAATTCTAACCATGAAGCATGTACCATTTTCATCTTTTCAGTATTTATTGATATTTACCTACATTTTCAGGTTTGTCTTTTCATTATGGTTTTCAAAAGATATCGTGATATAACGAAATCTCGACTGACAGTAAGATTTTAACATTTTATTTTCTATTTTTTAGTTTCTTTAATAATACAATTATTTTTATAACTTAACCTTCCTCGGATATCTGATAATTTAGGAATTTTGATAATTTATGTGTGAGGAAAAGATACATATTTTTACATTCAACATAAGAGAACTGAAAAAAATTACACACCTTTCAAAAATTGTTCAGTTTGTTTAAAATCCCTATTAAAAAATATCAACACAATATAATTTCATTAAGGATACGCATTTTATATAATTCCAAATTTCTTCCACCACTTTTAAACTTTTTTAAATCTTTCGTCGTATCTTATAACAGCTTTCCACGTAAAAGAGTTTTGTTTAGAACTTTTTCTGATTTCCTTTTTTAACACTAAAAAATTTAGCGATTCCCTTAATGCATAAAAAATATTTCAGTAAATTCAAAAATTAATTAGAATAGTCATATCCTAAATTTCAATTTAATATTTAAAATAACGATATATTTCTTAATTATATCCGCTTTCTAAGCCTATCTCATTCGTTTCATAAACTTATCATTTTGAAGCTACACAAGGGCTATTTGGCTATCTCGTAATATTTAACCTTTAAAATGACAAGAATGCTACCTGAGCTTGCATTTTCTTTCAAAACTTGAAAGCCAAATTAACGAGAGGATGTTTGACAAATTTAAAGAGCCCAAATACACCATGGAATCGAGATGAAATTTTGCGGTCCCTAAGGCAAGACCTTAGCACCCGGCCATTGAAGCCAAATATCTCTCTGAAATTCTTTAATATACCACTTATTGATCTGCGTTACTACCCTCGAGGATAAGTTTAAGTAGTTAAGCATTTGATATTGTCGCATACCAAATATCGTCTTGAAAATATAAAATATAAGGAAAGGAAATTTTCTCTTTAATAATTACAGACAAGACCTCCCATTTTCTTTGCCTCCTTTCAATTAAAATCAAACTTACTGCATTTTGATGCATTTATTGTATTTTCTTGATGTATTTCTTAGATAATAAATTTTGCGTAAATTTTTAATCTTTTTTTATTAATATTTCATCTTGGTTTATATTTTATAGTTTTGGATTTGCCCTTTTTGCTTTATTTATTGAACAAAATTTGTTCGATTTCATGTATTTAATTTATAAAATTTTATACGTTGAGCATATTTCTTTACATAATATAATGTACAAATATTTCAATTTTTCTGTTTCTAATGATTTGTTCCTATCACCTTTTTTATGTTTTTTATTGAACTTGTAGATTTAATTGTGCCTCTTGATTTCCTACATCAATATAAGACTCCTTTATGTAGAGAATCCTTTAAAATTTCCCCTTGATATTATCACTTTTCTGAAAGCTTTCTGCTGCATTGTAACATGCAGGCACGCAATGGCTCTGGAATCAAGCAGAAATACATTCTTTCAGAACTTTTGTACCTTGCAAAATTTATTTATTTGATGGTAAATAAGGTAAAAGCTCCCATTTCAGAAAACCGTGTAATAAGATCAATTGATATTGATCAATATACACAATCAATTGATCAATATAAAAACTCTACTCAAATAACAGTTAAGGAATAAATTTTTGATGGTCAATATCTTCCTATATCTAACCACCAATGATTTGGGTAGTTAATATTCTATTAAATCTGTATAAATTTATTCTAGACTTCCAGGACTGATTCATCGCTTCTACGTGATGATTCTCAGCCACCTCCTTATTCCCCCGGATCATATATCTCTCCGCAACAGAACCAGATTATTGACCCAACACCGGTCACCGGTTGGAGTCATCAACCATTCCTGAGTCCTGACGGCGAAGAAAGGCTGTTTTCCTCGTAATGGGCAATCTCTTAGAAAGATCTACTCTGCAGAAAGGAGAAAATGTAGAAAGGATAGGAAAAGGAAGCTATTTTTCACGCACATTTGCATTACCTTGAAATTCCTTTCCTTAAAATATTATAAAATATTTCAGACTTCTACTGTTTGGACGTGGTGCTTCAAAGCAAGTTACTATAAGTTCAATTCAACAGGGATGCAATAGTTCCGCAATAATAAATTTTATTTAACTTTTAAAGAGGTTTGAATGTGTATTTGTAGATGAGAATAGTGCATTTTAGAAATAAAATGTGTAAAATATGTAGGATAAATGTAACTAATATTTTGAAAAACTCTCAACTGTTGTGCCTTCTTGTTATATTTGGTGATCAACAATACAATTTATATAAAGACAAAAATATTGAGAATCCTTATCAATCAATTCAATTACTTAATTGAAAATATTGTAAATCATTGTCAATCAATTAAATAATTGGATTACTGCAAGATTGGTGAAGATACATAAGTTTTTATTTTTACAGCAACAATCGATTAAACTTTATAATGAATATGAATTAGTACGGTTATGTAATCAGAATCATATTAAAAATAATTTAAATTTGTAGTAAAACTCACAATCCGTAAATATAGTAGAAGAAACATGATGAAATATAAACTATTTGAATGATTTAGACATGTAGTTAACATTAAATTAGGCATACATTCTTAAAAAGAGATTTTAAAAATGAAATAATTTTGAAGTTATTTAAAAAGATTGTTTTTCTAAAACATTTTAAACTTCTCTCTATGATATAATTAAAAATATTATCGATAATATATTTTTTGAAAAAATACATCAAAAGTGCATGATACATTTTTTTTAAAAAAAAGTTAGAAATAGATAGTTATAAATAATTTAAAACATTGTTTTTCTTCAGCATTTTCAGCGTTCCAGTGCCAACGATTCAAATTTATATCACCAGCAATTTTTTTAGTTAATTATGAATAATTTAAATATTGACTGCTAGAATAATTTACTTGCTGCATTTCTGAGTTTCATAAAGATGGTTTATAGTAAATAAATCTTGATTAAAATTTAAAATTTTAATTAATAAATTCATTTAAAAATAAATTTTAAAATTAAGCTTTTTCTTTCTTTAACTTGCATATCTTACACATTAATATAGATTTACATTGCTTTAAAATAAAGTAAAATAAGTAATATAAAAAATTAAGTCAATTCCTGCTTAGGTCAACAAAGAAAATCCGTATTCTAGTTGCTTTTTATCAAATAATTACAATTATTATCAATATGTATATACATATGACACAATCTCAATATTAAATGGCAAAAGAATTTTTTTTCTGCGATCTACACGCTTCGACACTCACTGTATTTATTTATAAATTTATATCTTAGTAAATATCTTTCATAAGAAAATATTTTTTCTCTCGTATAAAACTAAAATTAATTAATTCATCAAAATATTGTTGATTTTCGCAAGATTTGAACTCACATTCTTCACATGGAAAATACTCATATCGTTGTATTTTACCGATTGGGCTACTGTCTGCTGATTTCAGTTTTCCTTACAAACTACTAAAACTATTAAGAGTATTAAAAATTGATTTCAATTTAATTAATGAATTAATTTAAAAAAAATGTATTAACATCAAGTGTTATCCACTACAAGTTTTAAAAAATGTATTTAAACTTGATTGCCTGAATTAAAAGTATTTTATTAACTATTGAGTATTTGAACAATATAAATAAATAAGTATATATGTATCGAGAGAGTGTGAACTAATAGAAGGAACTGAAAAATAAAAAAAAGTCTAAGTTCATAAAATGTTTAGAAAAACAAAAGCGCTCTCTTTCATCTTTTCTTTATGCTTCGTCAGCAGAAATAAATAAATGGTATTTTATTTGCAGATTTAAAATAATGGAAGTTTCGCAGAAAAGCATTCACCCAATTTTTTCATTTGAAATAGATATGAACTCGCATCTTATCAAGCAGTTCCTGAATCACAAATACAAAATCAATGTCGCAAGAAAAGGTAAACCCATTCTTTTTAGAAATTTTATCTGTAGCCAATAGTGATTTGCACAATATTACCCGAAGTCGGAGAAAGGAAATCAAGTTCGCACATATAGGCGAGATAACATGCAATGAGGGGGAAATCAAATGCTCTTTTATTGATGGTGTTGTGAAGCATGAAAGAGGTGATTTTGAGACGGCAGTGTATTTTCAAATACTGATGATAAAATGAAGTTGCATCCATTCCACAAATAAACAATAATAGAACATTTCACCATTCTTTTTTGTTGCCAATGTTAGGAGTGCACAATTTTATTCATTTTTCGCATAAATGCATAACTATTTCCTAATGGGTAAGGCAAATACTGTATCTGTATTTTTCCCCTTTGCATGCTCTATGTAAAATATGTAACTCCTCTATATTAACAGGATTTGACTGTTCCCGAGAAAAAAAATCTGTCTATTTTCTAATAATATTATAGACAGATTTGTTTTTCTGTCTGATTCTATCATTCCGAATGCGATAGTTGAATTTGCTATTATAGAAAAAATGAATAATCCCACAGGCGGACGACAGATGTTGCTTTCACAGGATAAAAACACTTTCCCCACCAGCTTTTGGGGGGATTTCTTTCTTTTATACAAAGAGAAATATCCGGCAAAAAATTTCTCGAAATGTTAGAGTTGAAAAATATGTACCAATGATTTTAAAAAATGCATTTTATTTTAAAAATTTCTTTTTTGACAGGATGGTCCTACTCAAATATTGACAAAAACTTAAGGAATTAGTATCGAAATAAAATATGTAACAAAAGTAATACATCTCAGGATTTGAATAAATTGCTATAATTATTTTAAAGTTTAATTATTAATAATATGTGTCCTTTTCAACTATTTTTTTCCTCAATCACACGTTTTGTTTTCATAATAAATAAGCAAGGAATAAATTTCTTTCTGATTTCTTTCGAATATTTCAAGAAATATAGATTAGTTTAATCTTTTAAAGTATTTACTAATCTCAGATAATGATAAAAAAAAGAATTATAAGTAAAAGATATAGCTTAAATATTACATCTATAGCAAGACATCAAGTAAATAAAATTTAAATCAATTGCTATAAGGTATCTAGTTCTTCTAATTTATTTGAATTATTTTTAGATATAAATGTATTTTGCTTTCAATTTATATTGTTTCACTTATACTTTTTAAGAGGAATGAAATTAATCCAACTGGTTCGTAGGAAAAGCAAAGAAGAAAATAGGAGCATATCGTTTCAATTTCATCAGTTTAATAAGTAACCGATTATTTCAGAATAATTCTAAAAAAGGACTCATTGCTTTGTTTTCTGAAACAAATTCAAACCATTAGCAAAGGCATAGTTTTGCTGACAGCAGAAGCTGATTGGTGAATAGGCTGCTGACATCGGCTACTGGTCTAGAGAAAGGGGAGGGATGCAGGAAGATCTACAAAAACTGTTTTTAGTATAGTTGATAAATAAACAAATTCGTGAGTAATACATATTTTTAAAACTCATAAAATCTAAATGTGAACACATAAAATAATTAAATTTTTAGCTATTCATACTATTTCATTTTTTAATTTAAGGAAATCATTTTATTTATTTTATAAAATTATATAAAGTTTTAAATACAGAAATGACTTTACGCTGAATTAAATTACTAAAATCAATAAATAAATTATAATAATAGCATTTTATATAATATAGCAATGATATATTTGCTGACTTTGTTGTATTCCCCACGGCAGTTCTAAAATAATAATTTTTAATATTATATTGGATTCAAATTTATTATTTTTTATGGGCAAATAAATGTTAGCTAAAAACATAATTAATTTTAAAAGTATTTTATTACCTTAGTAATTTTTTATGATATACACACGAAATGGAAAATGAATGAACACACATATTTTCACAAAGTTCCTAGAATAAAAAAATCCCATAATTAATAAAATGCTCATTGTATTAAGTGAGTGAAAATGCGAAAAGAAATTTGCCTGTTATTAAAAGAATTGTTTCATAAAACACCCTGTATGGCGCTTCTAGATGCCTAAATCCACTTCTGGTCTCATGCACATTAATCTGTAAAAAGACAAACGCAGTTCTTTTGTGGCCAGTTTCATTTGGAAACAGATTATTGAGATATCTGATCACGGTTAGAAGTTCTGTACTACGTTTTAAAATAATCTTCAAGATTTATCGAAGGGTATTTATTTATCTAAGTGATTACGGCGGCAATTATAGCAAGTGTGAATTAATAAAAATAAATCTCTTTCTGTAACATAAAGCTGATCTTATAAAATATGTTTCAAGTTCGAAAAATGGAATTAAAATCTGTACTTTAAGAAAGAAGTTTGAAATGAAAAATTAATGATAATTGTAGTCGCTTTACACATAGTAATTATTACACTGATGGAAAAAAATCCCAACACTAGGAAGGAGCTGTGCTAGATAAACGAAATTTGGTAGGCGTGCTTATACATCTGAAAGATGACGTCGATTCAAATTTCGAGCTGCGCGCGTAAGTGTGGCGCTAGTAGCGACACTATGAACATGCAAATGAGGTTTGCTTTAAATAAGCGCTTTAAGGTTCGTGATCGTTATTTACAGTTGAGATTTGACGCAGTGGGTTAATGTTAGTCAAGGATGCCTCTGAGAAGACGAAGAAGCCATTATCAACAGCTCACTGAGTTTGAACGAGGTCGTGTTGTAGGGCTGCGAGAAGGTGGGTTTTCTTTCCTCGATATTGCTGAAAGACTTGGCAGGAATGTATCCACTGTGCATGAGTATTGGCGGCAGTGGTCAAGGGAGGCTACTGCCTCAAGAAGACCAGGTTCCGGGCGGCCACGTGGTATTACTGAGAGGGAAGACCGTCGTATTCGGCGTATGGCGGTGGGGGTAATCGTACTGCGTCTGCAGCTGAAATTCGAGCTGCAGTTGGCACCACAGTGACACAACGAACTGTTACAAATCGGTTACTTCAAGGACAGCTCCGAGCCAGACGCCCTGTACAGTGCATTCCACTGACTCCAATCCACTGCCGTTTGCGATGTGAGTGGTGTCAAGCTAGAGCTCATTGGAGGACGGAGTGGAGATCTGTTGTGTTTTCTGATGAAAGCCGGTTCTGCTTTGGTCGCAGTGATAGCCGTTTGTTGGTTAGAAGGAGACCAGGTGAACGCCTGCTAGTGACCTGTCTTCGGCCTAGACACACAGGGCCTACTCCTGGAGTTATGGTTTAGGGAGCAATTTCTTATGACAGCAGGAGCACCCTCGTGGTTATCCCACGCTCCCTGACTGCAAATTTGTACGTCAGTCTAGTGATACAACCTGTTGTGCTGCCATATGTGAACAGCATTCAAGGGGGTGTTTTCCAACAGGATAACGCTCGTCCTCATACCGCTGTTGTAACCCAACATGCTCTACAGAGTGTCGACATGTTGCCTTGGCCTGCTAGATCACCAGATCTTTCTCCAATCGAGCACGTATGGGACATCATTGGACGACAACTCCAGCGTCATCCACAACCAGCATTAACCGTCCCTTCATTGACCACCCAAGTGCAACAGGCATGGAACTCCATCCCACAAACTGATATCCGACACCTGTACGACCCAATGCATGCACGTTTGCGTGCTTGCATTCAAAATTCTGGCGGTTACACCGGTTACTAATGTACCAACATTTCACATTTGAAATGGTTCTTCTGGCCAATGGCTCTACCTGTGTTCTTGAAACTTTAATTAATTAAATATGTTACCTGGACAAATGTATTCCTAAAATTTCATTATTGTACAGTAATTTTTTCTTGGTGTTAGGATTTTTTTCCCCATCAGTGTATATACTAGCTGGTACGCTGCGCGTTTCGGCCCCAAAAGAAATAATTTTGGAAATATCGTTTGAAATTTAAAATAAATGTCTTCTTTAATTAGGAATTATAGAAATAAAAACATTTATTTTCGTATCGAAAATCTTTCTTACTTTATTATTCAAGACCTTTAAAGTCGGCAGTATTTTTTTTCCCCGTCTTTAGCGGAAACAAGTAAATTTCTTGACTTTTCGACTCGTAAGCATCCAGCATACTACTGGTTATGTGAAAAACATGGGTTTTTTAAGTTCAGTCCACACACTTAAAGTGCAAATAATAAGTAGTCAAAGTTTTATCGTGATCGGATGACAGGCACAGCAGCGCTTAAGAGACATACAGACAAACATTCATTTCTATTTATATAGATTACATAATTTTACTGTGTCTATAACTATCCCTTAAGTGCAAGTAATAACGTCAAATTTTTATTGCGATAAGATGAGAGGCACGGCAGCACATGAGGGACAAATAAACAAAATTTCATTAATCATTAGGAATGATAAAAAGAATAACATATATTTTCGTATAGGAAATGAATACATTTATTGAAATTGAATGCTTTATAAATTAAAAGCGAAAAAATATTATTTTTTTAACCAATTCAAGTAAATTCAAGTATTAATTCAAGTAAAGGCAATATTTTTTCCCCGTCTTCAGTAGAAACAAATAAATTCAATGACTGTCCGACTCGTTAGCATTCAGCATAGAACTAGTTATGAGAAAAACATGGATTTTTTAGGTTTAATCCGAACATTTAAAGTGCAAGTAATAAGTAGTAAAAGTTTTATCGCGATCGGATGATAGCCACGACAGCACATAAGAGACTTACAGAGAAATCTTCATTTTTATTTATATAGATATTTATATGCGATTTTTGGAGTCTGCTTCCTTATAAATGTTTCATGTTCTTTTAAAATTCCCCATTTATAAAAAGTGACCAAATATTTAAACTACGGATAAATGAGATACTGAGAAGAATGTAAATGTGGAAGAGCAAGGGGAAAACGATACTTTCCTTGCAGTTCATTTACAACAATGATATCGTGAATTTACTCATGCTATGGTGGCTAATATTAAAAACAATTATGATATGAATTGAGAAGAATTATTCTTAAATTGAGGTTATCATATTCTGCGTATAGAAAAATTGAGAATGTAAAAATATAAAAGCTAATCTAATTTTTATTGCAGTGGATATACTTAAACTTTACTTAAATAGTGAGGTTGTGTGATACAATATCAGTACGATATTTTGTATAGACTGCGAAATAATGTTAGGTGCACAAAAATTAATGCAGATCAAAGTATCGAGTTCTCTTTATCATTTCTCAAATTCGATTGATATCAATAAGTTCTATTCTCTTCAACTGCTGCCGTAGTCGGGTGAAACCATATTCAGATCGATATAATATCAATCAAACCTTTTTTTACCATTTTTTCCTTGGAGACATTAGTGCAATGAATTATGCTCTTATGTATTTTCAATAGCCAATATATAAACAGTGGCTCAAAAAGTTGAGAGTACACCATATTTTTTCTTGATAAATCTTTGCATATAAATAACACATTGCCGAGAAGTGCAAACATGTTTTTATTTATACACATAACAAATGGCTTAATTTAAAGAAAGAATAAAGAAAAATCAATAAAAAAAAACTTCCAAAATGAAAATTTTCAGAAAAACTTTTAATAAACATACGCAGAATAGGCAGAGAGTACACCAATGGAATTTTTGCTACACCTCGCGTAAAAACTAAGTGTCAGGGTTAATTTACATGTCTTTTGACTTTTAATGGCCTCTAAACGTCATAGTACCGATTCTACCGATTTTTGGTGATTATGAAGCTATTTTACCCCATTATTCTTGCAACACTTGCTTTAAATGGGTTTTGTTTCTTATTTTGTGTTTTGAGTCACTTTTTCAATTATGACCCATGAATATTCAATGGCATTGATATAAGGGAACTAAGGTAGTATGTGTAATTGCTTTTACAATGAAAAAGACACCACATTTGGACTTTATGTGCATTCTATTTGGGGTCGCTGTCCTACTGGAAATGGAAATTTCCTTCGAAACCGAAATTTTTAGCACAAACAAACAACAACAACAAATTAAGCCTTTTGTTATGTGTAAAAATAAAAACATATTAGCACTTTTCGGTTTTGTGTTATTTATATTGAAAGTCGGATTTATCAAGAAAAAATACGGTGTACTCTCGATTTTTGATGCCACTGTATGTATAAAATTTGCAATTGTAAAAATAGGAACAAAAAGTAAAACAGAGGATGAAACAGAACACTTCACATACGCATAAACACTTTTCTCAGGGATATTTTTGGCTTTTACTTTTTGTTGTTATATTTTTATTTTGTGTATCACACACATTAAATTTAACAAACAAAGAACAAAAATCACAATCAAAGATGAAAGTAACGAATAAATTGGGCAGATATAATAGTTTTTAAAGGTAATATTTATTTACAGATACTATTAAACATATTCGGAGGGGGAAGGAATAAAAAGATTGATTATTGAATCAGAACCATAATTACAGTCACAACTGAGTATCAGAGCCAAACAGTACAACAAAATCGAGCATCAATTCAATAAAAAAATTAAAGTGTTATCGAGTATCAACCCAATTAAAAAATACCAGTTTCATTAAAATCTTAGCTAATAGTTCGATCGGCTTAAAAAGAATAACAGCAAAACCAGAAAAAAATGTTTATCTAGATTGGAATGTTTATGAATCATAAAGTATGCTTTTTCATCTGGTTATAGAAGGAGGGAGGGGAAACAAAATGCATTATGAAATCGGTTTAGAGTAACGCATCGGTTATTCATTCATCTAACGATTTATTTTATTTATTTATTCTTCTCTGATTTCGAAGTCCAAAAAGCAAGCAGATGTTAAGTCTCAAAACTTCAAGCTGTTAGTCAATTCGCGCCAAATCTGGAGGAAAATCGTCTGTTGACTATTCCGATAGATAACTGCAGAACGTTCATTAAAGTGTATTAAAAGTTTGTGTTTTGCAAATCCCTTAAACAATTTTTAAGACATTGTAGACTCCATTTGTTGAGTTCGATTCTTATTGGTATGCTTATATGCCAGAAGAAATTTATTTGGGATAATCTTAAGTTTTTTAAAAAGGTCACAACAATGCATTATGTTGATATTGAACGAGAAGCCGATGATGAGAATTTGAAACAGGTAACTTTCTTAATTAATCCATTTTAAACTTTTTAAGAATAATGTTTGGATTAAAGGAGGCGGTTTTTGCAGTTAAGACTTAACTGGGGTGGTGAAAATTGAGGATAGTGACTCAGGAGATGCGATTTACGAGACCCCATTTTCTTTACACTTGAATCAAATTCTCTAATAAAAGTGTTAGATTGGAAATCAACCAATATATTTTGCAGACATTTTTCTTACTATATTAATATGTTTTAGAAATTTTTCAAAATATTTTATCGCTGAAAGAAGTAAATGCATCGGAACATGCACTTTCTTCTCAAATTACATGTAATAATAAATAATATTCTTGAAAAAAATTATTACTTTATCCTTTTTAAATCATATTTATTCTTCCGGCATATAAAGGTATATAGAAAACAATATTATGTAAAATTCAACAATTATAAGAAAAATATAAAAAATGGCAATTTTATATATATATATATCTTGGTATATATTGTTGTTGTTATCGAGTCCATTTTTTAACACAAAAAGGGGATGCAGTAGCATCTCTTGGTATATTAATATAGTTTATAAATTTTTCAAAAACATTATCACTAGAAAAATTAGTGATGTTTGAATATGCATATCAGAATTAGTTGAATGCGAACTTTCATCTAAAAACTCTCCTGTACAAATATCCTTATCATTAAAACCACTTTCTACTTCATTTAAAAGTGTCTGGAGCACTGCTTCATAATAGAATCAGTAAATTGGATTATATTTCCGTGCCTAACTTTTCACTCCATCTGCTAAACTTTGTTTATCAATGGGACAATGAAGGGGAGGAGCGGTGTCAGTGACCGTGCTAAAAGAAATAACTGAATTATTTAAAAGCCCTCTGCTGTTGACAAAGTGCAGGTGTATTGAAGGTCACGAAACAGGAAGTTAGGGGTCAATTGAGCTCAAAATAGAATAGGGATGAGCGTTAGCGGTTTCACAGACTGTTAAGGGTTAAAATAGATAATTCGTATGTGGAGTACCCATCGATTATTTTATTACTTATTCAAATGTTCAGAATAAACACAGACATAAAGGATGGGGGATTCACAGCTTAGAAATACTCACAAACCATTGACTTAAGGTGAATCAAGAAATAACTGTAGATGAGTTTATCAGATTAAGAAATAAAGTATATGAAAAATCTATCTTGATGCACATTTAAATGCCGTGGATTTGTTTAAAGATTTTTCCTACACTTTTAAAGTGGCGAATTTCAGTCTAGACAAACAGTTACTTTGAGTCACTAAGCTCAGAGAGTCACAGGAAGTTCAAATAAAGAAATTAGCTTGGATGCAAAATAAATATTTTTTAAATATCTATTAAATCATTGAAGCTTAAAATATCAGGATTACAGCGTGTGTTTAAGTTGAATAATTGTAATCCAAAATAAATTAATTAAGTATTATTATTTACATATTCGTAATATATCCTATTATTCATTTAACTGTTTATATTTTAATCCATTTGATTAATAAGATAATTATTTTCAATGCTATATTTTTTTGGTTTAATATTTCGTTATAATTTATCATATTAATTAAACACTTTTATTTGTAAAGAAAATGTTAACTAATTGCCACGGCCAGTTTTCAAATAATTTTACTGTTTTAGTTATTTTTCTTGATATTTGCAGATTAATGCCATTTTTCGTGATATTTTAAGCAGTTATTAACAATGGTCTCATAATATGTACTGCCTGCAAGCCTAAACGGCGCTATTGTACAAATAATTGTCCAATTAGCACTCTTATGTAGTGGCGATATTGGGGAATGATGTTTATGATTATTGCTTGAAATAAACTTTTATTAATATAAAAAATTTGGAAAATCAAAAAGAAATAGATTTTAACTGCAATTATTTTAAATGTCTTGAATGTTTGTGCTTTGTTGAAACCTACATTGCAAGCGAAGTGGAATAATCAATATATATCTGGTATTAAATATACTGCTTAACACCATTAAAATTGATTTGCAAATATAATTTGTTAAATATTTGAGTAATATGTAGCTGAAGGAAGATGTGCAGATTGAAGATGAAGTTTTATTTTAATTATTTTCTAACACATTAAAAACACATCTATTTTCACATAAACTCTATTGAATCATGTTAACACAGCATACACATTACAACTAAAATAAACAAATAGATTGAAACAATTATAAACGAGATAATTTCAATATTTAGTAGGAGTTAAAGAACAGAAATTGAACTTTTCGGGCTTCTTTTTTTGCAAATTGATTTATAAATATATATGTATATAATTTTTGTAAAATTTCAATTTCTGTGAAAATAATTGTAAGATTTGCCAATCTCTCTTGGCCCGTAATAGGTCTCAGGTAAGTTTTAAATATTTTCATTTTTGAAAGTGATCTCTCTGCTTTTGCTACCAAGACCGAGGTTATAGATAAAAAGTAGTATAAATGTTAAGAAAGGTTTGATAAAAATTGTTGACAGCGATTCAACTTTGAGTTTCTACTGGCAGTGTAATATTTTTTTTCAAAATATTGTGCAAAAATTTCAATTCATACATATGTTCTGTACTATTTATGTCTTTTTAATTTTTATCAGTTGGCGTTTCTTATATTTTTTTATAAATTAAGCTAATCTTGTTTAGAATGTTTTTTATTGAAGTCATAAATATCGCAGCAAAGTTCAAAATTTCCGGTAAGAAAGAAGATCGAAACTTTAACATAAAGATTATACAGCAGCATCTAACATTACCCCCTCGTTTTTATAAGCTGATATTCTGTTTTGCATGTTTCTGTATATACAAAATATAAAGATGTTTGCGAGTACATCTTTGAAACGCTTATTGGATTTTTATTCTTTCAGAAAGTAGTTTAATTTATTTGAATTTTTAGAATCCTGAGAAATATTAAAATTTATTGCTTGCAGAATATAACATCAAACAACATTAACTTCTGAATCTTATACCATAAAAATACCACATAAAACCTTAAATACCCCCCTTCCCACCTAAAATTTTTGATATTTTTTGATATTTTAAGATATCATCAGTAATCAGTTTTTTGTTGTAGTTTATTTCATTGGGAACATCAAAAATCTCTCTTAATTGAAATTATAACGGGGTTATTGCATCTATCCAATTTTATTCTTTCAGCGCTGAAAAATGTTTTTAATTTAAATACGTTTTTTTAAAACTGATAAGCGATTAGTTGTAGCGGAAGAAAAGTAGTAAAAGTCTTGAGCAATCGGATTTTTTTTGTACCCAGTAAATTGTTGTTTGCAGCGTCATTTACGAAAAGTTCAAATTATGATTATAACTGGGCAAAAAAAAGTGCTCAAGTATTGATATCAAAATTTCGTTTTTGCATGACGTTATGTTTATCTCTCATGTTTGAATAAATATGATATCAGTAGAAACTACTAATTTAACTTCCTACAAATTCATTAGTAAGAATGTTACTTTCTTCAAGAGTACGTTTGGCATGGAAAAATGCTACAAATCTTTCTTCAGAATTCATTTCTGTATTTTCTAAATTACGTTACCTCTTATCTAAACTATACCCTCCTTATCTAAACTGATATCTACTTTTGATGCATAATAAGTAAAATGGGAAAATTCTGTGGCCATTTGAGCGTATTTAAAATAATTTCTTTTATATCATACACTCATAACCTAATTGTTTCCTTTCAAATTCTATCTGTAAGTTAATGAGACAAATTTTTAAATTTGTGTGCCTTTAATATACAAATATACATTAATAGATATGTACACGCACGCACACACACATATAGATCGATAGATAATTAGTAAATAAATAAATCATTCTTTCAATAATACAGCTCCAATACTTCATTTCTGATACTAATAAAGTTTGAAATTTCGAATCAACAGATTTACTCTTTATTATTATATTATTTATTATTTATCTTATTTCTTTTCCACATTTAAAAAATTCTGGAAAAGCTTTTTGCTTTTTTTCTTAGTGCTTTAACCAATAATATTCTATCAATAGCATCAGATCAAAGATTTTAAGTGCTCACTTAAATGGTTTCTATCATTAAACCCAGAATTTTTCGAACTAAGTTGAATAAAACGTAAAATAAATTGCAGCAAAAATAGCAAATTGATTTTTTTTTGCTGAATATAGTAACCAATCCCTTCTAACTATTTATTTGTTTAGCATTATCCGATGAAAGTATATATTAATAATTATTGCGTCGATTTGTGTCATTTGGGTAATTCAAAAGTGGAAACCGGGTTTTGATAATATCCAGGGTCATTTCCTTTTTAAGATTTGTTCTTGGGATGGTAATAATGGACTTCGCCATAAACTGGCAAATACGCACCTGCTGCAGCAATTGCAGATTTTACCGTCATTTCTGCTAATATTTTGCCCGCTCGATAGAAGTTGGAAGCAATTCCCTGATCAAAATCATTTCTCTTTCTGATTGCAGGTCCCTTTGGTAATTCCAATGGTAATTGAGGCATTGATGGGCAATTAGTACCGGCAGTGTTAACTTGGGTATGCTTTGGTTTTGGGAAAAACATAGTCATTTTAAAGTTATGGTTTATTAATTTTTCACTTCGCTTTTTTGCAGTAAATTCTGATAGTCATAGTTTTTTTTCTATTTTTTTTCGACATTTGTGAAAAATGAAAAAAGAAAAAGCAATGGTAGAAACAAAATAACAATTAAAAGAACTATTGCACTTTTGCCTTAAAAACAATTTGAAATATTTTACCTTATTTCTGAAACATTAAGTATATTTTCAATCACTTCTATTTGATTCTAAGCTATTTGATCTTTGCCAAATGTTTCATAAAGGTCGTGATTCTTACCATTCTTGTTTAGTAAAACGGATAACTCAAATTTAAAGGATATATTTTAGATATAAAGAGTCAACGAAACATTTTCTATTCGGTTTACTGCACCGTCAAAGGTCGGAAAGACATCTTGCATATTTTTAATTTCCTTCAAATCTCAAAGATATTTTAAATCCACTGGTACATCGTAATATATCTTTCTTTTCTGATTTTTTTTTGTCTACCAATGTACATATCACTCTGAATTAAGCGATAATTAGCAATCATATATTTATGTCTGTGAAGACAGGACAATGATGTATGGTTAGGCTTCTATTTTGAATTATAATAATGTACAAGATATGTCTCTTTAAAATTAAAATTATGATCCTTGTCGGCGGATTTAAAAGTGACTTAGAAATATAGATTGCATAATAGGAAATTTGTTTCTATCTTAAATACATACTTACTCGGTCATTTTTATTTTAATAAATGAATAGTTAATGGAAAAGGGGAAACACATTCTTAGAATAATTATGCTCAGTTCATTATTAAACTGAGTTGAACGTTGAATGTTGAGTTCATTATTAAACTGAACTAAAAAAGTTTAAAATAATATTTAACTGCATATGCTTTATTTATTTCATGTTGTACCAACCTTTGTATCAACAGTTCCTCTGTCTAAGAAAAATCGAAATACATGTTCTTCTAACTCGCAGATGTTTTGTATTCAGTCCATAAAATAGGCATTTTAATGATAATGTGTCCGTGTTTCCACGGAAATGGGGTGCAGTAGCTTCTGAGGGTAAAGACTCCCTGAGCCCCCAGAGTGCAGAAGTCTGACTTCCAGCATATGAAGATGACACACACATTCGCTTGCACAATCCCTTTTTACAAGGGGGCTCATTCACGCATCTCACAGATAGAACACCCAGAAAAACAACCATGCCCGAATTGGGACTCGAACCCAGGACACCCATATCGAGGGGAAGACACGCTACCTCTAGCCCAAGACGCCGACAGACTTCTTAGTATTCAACTTATAAGAGGTTTTAACATAATTCATTCCTGCTCTAAAGAATTGAAAAAAATACAATTTTAGTTGTATTTTATCCTGTTAGGGTTTGGTGTATATATAAAATTTTAAATTTACCTGTATTATATGTTGTGCTTGAAGGAATGGTGAAAATTCTTCATTGTAGATGGAATAAATGAGATTAATTTGATAAGAGAAAAATTATTAGAATAAATTTTTATTTAATATTTACGCGTTTTGATAATAACTTCTACAAAAACAGAATTCCTGCAAATAAAAAAATTTAGATGATTCGTAAGTAAATAATTATCATGAAATCAGATGCAATGTGAGTGTTGGTGATTGCAGCTCACATATATTTTGGAAATATTTAATTTTTTTTTCATTTTTAAATAGAGTTCTACTCATTCGACGAAGCAAAGAACCAGTAATAAACGACTTTTAGTATGCTCTCTGGCATTAAAATTCTAAAATTCCTATAATTTGAAACTTTTAGATCACACAGTTATAAAAAGTGCAACTTTTACAAAATATTTTTTAAAAGACGTTTTAAAAGCTCCTATGTAAATAATTCATTGATACTCAATGGATTAAGCTGCTTAACAAAAACAAAAGTAAAAATGGCCGAAGAAGACATCTTCAATATGGGTGGGAAAAAAGATATTGTTATAAAGATATTGTCTAAATTAGTTATAAAATTGATTGTAATTAGAGAAAAAACCATTAAATATAATTCATGTTATTGAAAAGCTAAACTTTAAATTTTAAGATGGTTCAGAAATAATTCTAATGCAATAATTTCCTTAGAATTTATGCTGGAAAAATGTAAAATATTTTAGCCTTCATTTCACCCCCCATTCGAGGGTAGTAGAAATTTTTTAATATCACTGCAAATTGTTTAAGTGCTAAAAAAAACGCGGACTGAATTCCGTTTGAATCCACGAAGTGGCGTGGAATTGTATAAGGTGTATAAGGTTCCAACTATTACGAATTTTGTATTTTATATACATGGATGTCATTAAAAACAATCCGTTGATCAATTAAAAAAATATCACAAAAAGACGAACATTGTTGAAATTTTTACTTTTGCAATAGACAACAGAAGAATAGAAAATGAGGAATAAGCAATTTATCGACCGTTTCTTCTCCCATATGCGCATCGGCATTTCACGCTTTCGTAAATATATAGAAGTATTCTAGGAAACGAAACAGGCAACAACGAGACGGGCTACTGGTTTTAATGGGCATAGAATTTCATCATCATCACCAATATAACGAAATTTTAAATTCGATTCCTTTGGATGGATTTTTTTTCTTGTGTTGTTTTTAAAGGGAAGAGCTCGGTACTTTAGTGCACCGCACGACATTGCACTTAATTATAACGTAGATATACTTCTGATGCTACTAAATGTCTATATCTATACTTACTAATACTAATTTACATGCAATAATAAGTTGCCATGCTTTATAATTTAATAATTATTTATTATTCTCGAAATCAAAAAAGCATTAGCTTTAATTAAATTTAAACTTTTCAAATATTTATTATGCATGTATTAAAATATGGATTTAATTTCTATTCGTGTTGCATGGTAAACAAATTTAGTTAAAAACTTTTTAATGTTCTGAAAAGTATATTTATTCATCAATTATTTTAAAATTTAAATTATTTTTTTATCGTTTAACTTATTGTTTATTGTAGTTTTTTATTTACCGTTTTATTTTCAATTTATTATAATAATAATAGAAAGAAACTTGACACAATGTTTTTTCTGAAATTTACAATCACCTGCTTTCACCATCTGTCACGGAATTAATTTGTAAATAAATCCAATGACTAACTGATAACTAAATTTTGAAAATTTTAGATCACACAATTAAAAGCAGTTACTTCACGTGATTAGAAATAGCCAAACAAGAAATATTTCATGAAAAATATTTTGTAATTTTTTATCATTGTTTTCTTATAAAATCAAACAATAAAGTACCGCGAATGAATTTCATTAATACATCGGTTTTGAAGAGATAGTGTTTCAAATATTCTGTTAAGACAAGAATTTTTAGGAATTCGATTTGTACTTTTTTGGAATTTTGAAATGCAATTTTCTAGTCTACAAAAGTCTATTTACTTGCCTCATGATTACTTGCCAACGATAAATTTCTCCTCCCAAGTATTGGGTTGATCTTCAGACTCCTTATGAGATCTCTTATACGCATTTTTTCTCTACAGAAAATGGTAAATCTTTCTATTACTCATGAGTTCACCTATTCTTTTTCCTTAACATTAAATGTGTTCATAACATTAGGAGTGATATAATAAAATCCAGTTCTTGACTCTGAAGCCTTAATGTACCACATAGTCTGAAGGGCTCCATAATAATTGAAGGATTTTTAGGGGAGAGATAGAAAAGTACTTTCCCTTTTTCACATAATATCCTTACGAATTTCCTCGTAGTTACTTATTCATGTTGGTTCTCGTTAGTAATCAACTCCGCTGTCACATAATAATATACAAAAGAAAGTTGAGAGCAATTTAAATTTCCCAGGGGGGAAAATCCTAATAACTTACTGGTCCAGACTCAAAGAAGGAGAAGTATTACTGAAACAGGATTAATAAAATCAGTGGATGAAAAGTTAAAATTTATAAAAAGTTTAACTAAAATTTTAGATTTATAGATTCTTTAAATATTGCAAAAGGGAGAAAAATTTGTCAAATAAAAGGCAAATGACTTGTTCTAGTTAAGGCGGCAAGAGAGGAAACAAAGACATTCCAAGAGTACTTTATGGTGGAATTTAGCATTCCGTCCAGCTTCAGAGTAAACAGGCAAAGGAACAGTGCAAAGATGGCTCTTCTACTGAACAAATTTCTTTCCAACAAGTTTACCATGCGTGAGTGGTTTTTAGTAGGATGAGTAGCTAGCATACTATTCTATATAAACTTTTTCTCCTTGTATTTGACCAGAAGGGGAAAAAAAGAACGTGAGAACATTATGAGGAATATTTTCCAAAGCGGTTATTCCTTTAGATGAGCTTCAGCTCAGATTTTCCTTTAGGGTAAAGAAAAGAAATTCCAGCTGGGAAGTGCTTAGTATGCTAGTGACAGAGAACGCCGAGGGGAAGCACATGAACAAAGAAATTCCCTAGTCTGGATTTTATAAGGTCAGTCTAGGATTTCTTAGTTCTTTAAATATACCTGCCAGGGGACATACGCAACCAGTAAAAATAGTATACACTTCAACGAAGAAGAAATGTATTTGTTGAATTTTTTTTTAAAGTACTACTTAGATGAGTATTGATTTAATTTTTTTTTTTAAATGGCAAAACTTAAATAACTTAAGTAGATGCTATGATTATATGATAAACCATTATTTTCTATTTCTTTTTATGTCAAATTTCGAAAAAAGAATGATAAAAAAATTATGACGAGCTTTTTAATCCTTTATAGGCTGTTTGCTCGTAATGAATTGACAGTTTTGAGCATATACGTGAATTACGTGTAGCTTCCTGCTTCCTAGGCAATATTAATGTTATTTCAGTTTTTCTTTTGAAATGTGTCTTTTTAAAACCTGATATTGATGGCTTCATAAAATGCAACTTGCTGTAAGCCTGGTCATCCCATGTAAATTATCCGCCTTTCTTAAATGGTCATGCCAAATGGAATAAATTCCACTTTAATGGTCATGAATTTGATGTTAGAAAAATTAATCACAGATATCCATAAAATTCCTTTTATGAATTTGGCAGTATCCTTATTCTAGACGCCTTTCAAAGCGAACATCAAATGCGTTTTAGACAACTTTAGTATAAGAATTAAAGTGATAAAGTTATGATTTTTGCAACAATGAAAGAAAGTGCATTTTACTTGGAAAAAGGAAATTCAATGTTTTTCTAAATGTACTTCCACCATCCGAATACAGAACCAAATGAAACAGGAAGATACAAAAAGTTATCTCTCCATTGAAGCTAAGAAAATTGTATTTGTGATCTTAAAAGTGCTAGAAAAGTTTTTATTCAGTACTTAGTCTTCATTGAAATGCTAATCTGCTGGGTGATAAGAATTTGTACTACGAAACGTTTTTACTCTAAAATAAACCAACAGAAGGAAAACTAATTAGGAAAGAGTGTTTTTCAGAAGGGGTATAAAGGCATTATGAGACGAAGAATGTTAGAAGTAATTTGCAAAAAGCTTTTATTATCATCGGGTTCTCCTTACAAAAGTTTCTTTTCTCTTGATTCGTTTTTTCTTTCTACATTTTGTTTTACTTCGTTCCGAGTACTTACCCCTATAATGCTTTTACTATTTCAGGAAGAATTCTCCGAGCTCTTCTGTTTTACTTAAATATAACATGAAGCTGAGCAAAAGTAGAAAAGATTCTTTCCGTTATCTTAAACAATTAATTAGGACGAAATACGTAAGAGCATTGTTATGAAACGCACTAAAACTTAGCGTATTGTGTACTTTCTTTTAAGTTAGATTTCCATGCATTTGTGAAGCATCTGTTATAAATATGCATAATTATAAATCGTTCTTGCTTGCCTTTGTGATTAGACTAATTATCTGAAAAGATTGTAAGAAAGCTGGCTACCAGAAGGAAAACGTAATTAATAGTACTAGATGAAATATAATACCTTATGAAAATTTTTATATAATCTTAAAAGAATTTTTTTTTAATTGTAAGATGCCAAACACAGACTTATAGACTAACTCCATAAAACAGAAAGTGGTAAAAAAGTATAATTTGTTTTTTTAGAATACCATTTAAAATATAAATTAAAATAAACATTGTTGAATGTGTGATTGCAGATGTAGTTTTTATTTAATTGCTTATAAAATGTATAAATTAGCATGCATAAAAAGTAATAACCTGAAATTCAATCCTCAAATTATATTTTTATAGGTGAATTTTTTTATTATAGTGTATTTTTAAATAAAGATTTCAAAATGATTATTATGATTAGTTTTTTTAAATTCATTATTCAGCAAATATGTTTTTTCTTCAATTGTATTTGAAGTCCAATCACATTGATTTACTCTTGAATTTTAATAATAATCATTCTTTATTTTAACAGATCTATCATATCTTTCGTTTTTGTTCTTGATATGACGTAGGCTTAGTTTTACATTTCTTAAGCTTACCTATTGCAGATTTTCTAATATTAATGACATGGAACTCTGAATCTACTTTAAAGTTATATTTGAAATGTATGGTGTAGGGTTTCGGTCTTTCTAATTTTATACTGGGTATTTTCATTCACTTTATTTCTGCATTTGTAACTGTTGCTTTTTTGTTAATGACAGATTTTATACAATATTTGTTGGGAAAAAATATCGCTGAGTCATTTGAACACCATTATATGCATTTAAAGGTTTTGGTTATAGCATGTAAATCATTTGATGAAAAAATGTTTTTGGATTCATATATAGCTATGGCCACTGACCAAAGTTTTTATTACAATTGACTCAACCCTTATTTCTTTAAACAAATACACAGATTGGGATGCAATGCTATTGTGGTTGTATTTTGGTGGCTTTATATACGAGTGTGGAATTAATTGACTTCTGAAATAAATGATATTTTTTCCGATTGCAAATTATTTTTTATTCAGTGATCTTGATCTTTATTATTTGGCGTACGTAGTCTGAAAAAAAATGTGAACTGGAGAAACCAATTGAAAAAATATGTCATCTCAATTTAGATTTGCTTTAAAGAATGATATTTTTAATTGTCTGAGTCAATAGAGACAAAAGGGTTGAAAAGAAATGAAAAATTACGAAATCTGAATTTTTATATAGTCTGTAGGCCCAGTACTTACATTTAATAAACATAATTTCAAAGTTCGTCTAGAGGCCGAGTTCTTTCTATAGGGGTTGTTAGCCTGAAACAAAGAAACTGAAAGCTTCATAACTCAGTTAATTTTGACCACTGAACAGTTGAACTTAAAAAAGTTTTATGGAATCAAAACTACTTTAGAAAACGTGACTAATAGAATTAGCATGCAATATAATTTTTTAAATTTCATATTTTTTAACAGTGATTAATTGACAGAAATAATATTAAAAATAATTCGTTATTTCATTTAAGAAGTTACCGCTATTGGAAAAGCTTACGTCTATTTATTTAAATTTTAGGTTATGGATTGCGAATAGGATGAAGTCCTATACAGGGTGTCCCAAAAAGATTGAAACGCGCTTTAATTCTTTAACTGTTAGAGATAAGTAGGTGATGTAATTTGAAAAAATGTTCAAAATAAGATAGGAAAGAAGATTACATTAAGAAAAAATATCCACTTATGAATTTTTAAAAGTTACACTTTTTAAATTTTTATACAACCCCTCTATGCAAATTTAGTCAATTAGAAAGTTTCTTCTTTCCATCCCAGAAGACCATTAAAAAAAACTGCATAACTGTATCTTTAAAATTGAGTGAGTTATGCGTAATTGAAAATTGAACGCTGTTTTTAGTGACCATATACCAAAATGGAAATGTAAATTTGCAACAAATTATAAACACATAAATTTTTTATATTATTTACAAAACACATTTTTGCGTATTACGGTAGATTCAAGATACAGTTTTAATCTTATCAGGGGCAAGTAATTTTATGCCATGTATTCTAAATTTACATTAGAAATTTTATAAGATTTCGTTGAAAATCAATAAAAGCCATTTGACAGATTTTTATAGCTAAATTTATAAAAAAGAAAAATACTGTTAAATTAGTCTGGTAGAATTTTAATTGTTTTCAAATTCATCACATTTTTGTCATGAATTCTAACATTCTAACACAGCACATTCTAACAAATTAACTGCCAGACGATTTTTTCCTTTCATTTAACTGGAATTTAACCGCTTCTAATACGTGTATATTAAAGTTTTTTTAATTTTATTTTTAAGTTATATAAAGAAATGCAGACGATTATTTTTCAATTTACTTATTTAGTTCCAAAATTATTTCTTTCCTGTACAACTTAACCAAGATTTCCTCGTGCATATCAAAATAAAGTTTAGAAATCATTCAGCGATATTGAGTTTCATATTGTCGAATTAAAAATACTGTAACTAATTTTGCATTATGGTACTTTTAACAAATGACGAACTATTTGAACTAGCAATGGTTTATTCTATTTGCAATAGAAATAATGCAGAAACTGCTCGGGAATTCGGACGACGATATCCCTATTTGCCTGAAATTTCACGTACATTTGTTTATCGGATGATGAGAAGATTGAGAACTACCGGTTCAATTAATCCAAGACCTGGCCCTGGTAGAAATATCTTGTTCAATGAAGACCAAGAAATTGATATTATTGCATATTTTTCTTCTAACCCACGACCAAGCATTCGAAAAGCAAGTGCAATTACAGGATTACCTAGGACGTCAATCCATAGAATACTTGAAAAACACAATTGGCATCCATTTTGTATTCATGGACTTCAAGCACTCCATCCCTCTGATTTTAACCGACGTGTAGCATTCTCCAATTGGTTATTAATCCAACAGGACACAGATTCAAACTTTGTCAAGAACATCATTTGGACTGATGAATGTTTGTTTACGGAAAATGGAGACATAAATGCACACAAAGATCATTATTGGAATGATACAAAACCATTTTTTGTACAAGAAATACATCACCAGAGAAAGTTTTCTGTGTCCGTATGGTGCGGAACGGAAAACTGATTGGTCCAGTGTTTTATGAAGGAACATTTACAGCTATAAAATATTTGCAACTTATTTTAAATGGCATAGTAACAGATACTTTGGAGACGACACCATTGTCATTAGTAAAAAAAATGTATTTTCAACAAGACGGAGCGCCTGCACACAAGTCTATAAATGTAACAAACTGTCTCAACGAAAACTTTTTAAATGTAAGTTCATTTTATTTATTATTATTTTTTTATGTTACACTTCTTACAATCTTATGTTGTCAAAACTGTTTAACTCCATCAATAAGGACTTTATTTAAATGCCATTTTGGATTTCTTTTACGCTTATTATTTTTTTTTTGATCGAAGAATTTCTATTATCAATTTGGATATGGTCCCTATTTTCACCGACGAAAAGGTCTTTCAAGTGGTATGGAAAAGTGACATAAGTCAAATTTTTTTCTGTGTTATAATTCAAAAAGTTTTAAAGATACAGTTATGCAATTATTTTTAATGGTCTTCTGGGATGGAAAAGAAAAACTTTCTAATTGACCAAATTTGCATAGAGGAGCTGTATAAAAATGTGCAAAGTGTAACTTTTTAAAATTCATAGGTGGATTTTTTTTCTTCATGTAATCTTCTCTCCTATCTTATTTTGAACATTTTTTCAAATTACATCACCTACTTATCTCTAACGGTTAAAGAATTAAAGCGCGTTTCAATCTTTTTGGGACACCCTGTATATTGTCTGTTATTTTTCAGTGAGTTTGTTTATTGCTTTGGTTTAAACGTGCTTTAAACTGAAATTATGTGAATAATTGGAACCAAAGTATTTGAAAACAAATTTAATTCGTTAAGTTGAAAAGTAAATAATTTAAATAAAGAATTGTGAACTATCTGCATGGAGGATCGTTTTTATAAGAAGTAAAATAAATTGCATAAATGTTTTTTTTTTAAATGAAGAGCGTTGAGAATTAGTTTGAAAAAGGAGTTAAAGAAATGCATTGAAAATGACCTTAGTGTTAGAAATGCTTCTCAAATTATAGCAAATGTTGAAATATTACAGCTCTTTCGAACAGAGTTAGGTATTTACATTCAATTATCTTGATTAGATATCATTTAGTGAATTATTTCTGTCGAGTGTACTTGTCAAAAATTCATTAAGCTGAAATGATTAGATTATTAAAGTCGATTCAAATATGAAACAAGATTTGAGAAAAATTATCAAAGATACTCAGTGAACGTTTTGAAAACTGATTGGAAATCATAAATCCATCATTAAACATATCAATCTGTCGTTTTTTCAAAAGCATAAGTATGCCAAAGGATAGCACAAATTCAAACACCAACAGTCTAAAAGCTATGTCATGATACATTGAGTATTCTAAAACATCTTAAAGAGCATTAAGATACCATCATAAATCTTTTATTGACAAAAAAACTGGACTCTGAAACCAATCCCGTCTAGACATTGAAAAATAAAAAGATGGTTTCTTTCGAAGAATTTAAAACAATCCGAAAGAACAGAGCTGTAGCACATTAGTGTAAGGTACAACAGCATAAAAGAGAAAAGCGAATCTGTTCCAATACAAAATCAAAAACCAAATAAATTAGTTTTTTCATCCCAAATCGTTGCAAGTGCATGCGTGCATTGGAAAGGTAATGCTTATTTTGTATTATTCAAATGCGATGGGCTTTTAGAATTCCCTATAAGGGCAAAATGGGATTTTATCAAAAGGAAGGCTAATTGCTTGAAAAGCTATTAAACCCATTCTATCTCAAAATGTTAGGGAAGGGGGAGTTATTGCAGAAATTGCTCTCAACCGCACAACTAAGTATTGGGTTCAAAAAATGCAAATGAAGCATATACGAAGCGCAAAGAGAAACTACTACTATTAGCAGTAATAGTGCAACGGTCCAGTCACGCACAGGGTTTTGTTACCTTCTACAACTGCTTACATTTAGAACATTAATGGTGTTCTACAAAAGCAAACAAAAAAAGCAAGCCTTTTATTTAGCTCTGCAAGGCACGTTTATTCAGGAGAATTGCGTAAATTTATTAAAATTAAAACGGAAGCATGTAAGCATAAGCGTAGATGGCCTAAGTGCACGGAAAATGGATAAAGTTACAAATAGTGCAATTGCAATAATTTTTTCCAATTTACCAAAATTCGGCTACTGATATTAACACATTAATCTTGTCCCAAATTGCTTGTGCTTTTCAGTTTCAATTTCTGTATCTGTTTTGAATGTATTTAAAGAATTGTCGCTGTCAGTTGTCTATTGGATAATAATTCACTAAATCGAATGTTAGACTCGCTATAAAAATTGATATTTTAAATATTTAAATAAAGTATATTTAATAAGGTTAAATATTTTTTCAGTGTAACAGAGTGATTCCATATATCTCTAAAATTCATTTTTTATTTTCCTCTAATTATTAGCTCCGCTTTTTCTGGCAAGAATTTCATACAATTTTGAAGTATTTATCGCAAATCCATTTACTTATCCATCTCTGTATAAGAGTTCTGATCTTTTATTTGATGAAATACACTTACAGCCTCGGATAGTTTCGAGTTTTCTTTGATTAAAACAGAAGGAAAGGATAGAGTTATAAATAAAACATACTTTTTTATTGCTTCTAACCTGAATAACTTATTGCCAAAACTTAATCATCAACATTTAGAAAAGTATCAGCGCAATGGCGGATTTTTTTTATACCAGTGCTTATGTAATGCAACTTTTGAAGCGCTATTAATCATATCATTAAAACATGGGTATTTGGATCAGAAATAAATAAATGTGGGAAAACAAAATATTCAATAACCATTGTATTTTGTCTAAAAAAGTAATCGAAAACATTCGATAAAGTGTTAACTATGGGAATAATACGTACTTGATAGAAGCATGTCGTGATATCAATTATAATTTCTAATGAATGATGAAAATGTATTCCATGCCAAAGCTTGACGATCTGTTATGCCTGTTAGGTTGGTAACAAAGTTTGGGAGTTCATAAATATTCTATTCTTAATTAGAATCTTCAATGCAAAGTATCACTAAGAAAAAGAGGTTAACAAGAATAAAATTATTGTTTTTTGTCGAAGATTTTTTAAGTTTTCTATTTTGCTCATGATAAGTGGATATGAATTTAGGAGAGATACAGGTTCAGATTGAAAACCTGATGATTCTGTTATTGGTTTTTCCTGATCTGTAGACCTGTAGGGGTCGGACTCGCTTAAGAAAATAACAGATTGATCTGGAATTTCTGTCTAATTTTTATGCCTTCGGGTCAAAATTTTGATTTTTAAGATTATGAAATACAATAAAAAAACTTCATTAAACACATTTTCACAAACTGCTTGAGAATTTTATGGAATACCTGCAAATGCAACGGTAGTAAACTATTATATAATTTTATTGAAATTTCAACTTGCATCCTGATAGTTAAATAGCTATAGAAAGAAATTAATTTAATGAACAGAATAGACCAGAGTGTAGATATACTAAACATTTACTGATTGCGTAAACGAAAGGAAAAATTAGCTTACTGATTTTTCTAATTCATAACAGTTTTTCTAACAATAAAATAAATGTTTCAGAATTATTACTATGTCTTATTTTACCCGTTAAATTAAAGGCTATAGAGTAGTGAAATTCATATTAAAGATTTAAAAAAATCTGCAGATTTAATAGTGAATAAAAAATAGAATTGCTTAGTTATCCCTAATTTTAGTAACTTTCTTTTCGTTTTTATATGTTTTGAAATTAAAAAACGTATTATAAGTTAAATGAAAATGTGACGAGATTTTTATTCATTTTGCAATTTCCTATAGCATTTTGGTGGTCACAGGAACATTATACACTACAAAAAATATTTTCAGCTAAAAAATTTTACACGATTTTTAACGATAAACTTATAATTATTCTGAGAAATCCGTTTCAATTATTTCTAATCAGTCCGTCATAGTATAAATTTAAAAAAATCCTCTTCAAACCGAAAAATAAATTCAAATTTTTTTGGGCTTTTTATTTTGTGGCTTGATCAGGTGAAAATGAGGAGAGCGATTAAAATAATATTTTCTTTTTAAATATTCCGGTATTAGGATGTAGGACTGGCATATGTTTGGTTTTCTGATAGATATTCGTTAATATTGTGACTGAAACGATGTATAACCATTTAATCGCTTTGCGCATATTTTAAACATGATGGAAGTAAGATTTCATCTTGATAAATGTCATAAAGCATCACAATAAACAACTTAATCAGCTTTCAATTTCATTTTCAGTCTCACGTTGCTGCCAATGTCTTTAAGTTCATTAGAGTTCACCAGTTGAGTGCGCTGCCATTAATTTGCTGAAATATACGTGTATTAATCATATCTGAGTGCAATTGAAATAAATGTGAAAGGGAAATGAGTTAATCACAAGTTCAGTCGTTACAATTAACGGTGGTTTGATTCATGGTATATTGAGATATTAATCATTCAAGTAGGCAGGGTCATTTAAATCGGCGACGCTCCATACAAGTTGTATGAGAGAGATATAAACAAGTCAAAAGACATATAGAGCGACAATGAGAAGTGTTAAATTAATAAAATTACCAAAGAAATAAATTTTTCGCACGAATATAAAAAAATATAAAACAAAGGTGCAATTTTAGCATATGATGGCATGCTTAACAAGCAACATGTTCATACTTGAGATTACATAAAACAGGGATAAATTAAAAATTAAGCTTCTTTAAAACCTTAAAGAGGCATTCAGTAGTCTTGAGTGTGATGGGACTTTTCACTTTCTCTTATACAGTGAATACAAAAAGAAAATATTGTAATAATTATTTTAAAAAGTCAGCCTCGTGAGATTGACGTTTTTCCATACTTTAGACATCCTTAAGTCCGAAAAGTGCTTTTTAAAAAACTGTAGTCTGGCTGTCTCTCAACCGAAAAAGGGAACCTAGATAAATTAAATTTGGTATGTGATATTCTTTGCATCAACACTTTAGATCTCCCTAATTTGAGACGATATTTGTACATGGGGAAAATGTTTGTCCATCTTTGTGTAATAGAGCATGATAGCTCAAATAGTTAAATTGATAAACTTTGGCTTATAGTTTAATCGCCAGAACTGTTGATCTATTTCAAATTGTAGATAAAATTCTCCAAGACTTGGAAGTCTATTTATTCATCTTAGTCCCTAATTATAACTCAAACTTAGATAAATGAAAATTAGTTCATAGTTTTCGCATCAAAATTGTAGAAATGTATCTAATCATTGCCCAAATAGGTCCACAGTAAGAAGCCCATGACACTGATTTAATTCTTCAAATTTTATAATGAAGCTTAATGCAAAACACGACAGATTTCCAAAGTGTTTATAAATGCCAAATTACTGTTGATTTCGTGTTCGATTCTCATTTTTTAAAAACTATTTACCCCCAATTTGATGGCTTGAGACTTCTACATGTGAAAATAAAAAGGATCTTTGACCTATTCTATACGGTCAAGTATCTAGTATTTGGAGGAAATGACTTTAGAGTGAATGTATATCGCTCATCACTCCCTGATTTTATTTCAACAAAAATTAACTAAATATCATAGTATTTTTTGATGGTTTGTTTCCAGATGAATTTAATCCGGTTTTATTCTTCTTGGCAGAACTTGATATTCATCATGTACTGTGAATATCCGATATGTGTCTGAACATCTTTATTACAGTAATTATTCATGGTTTATTTCCAGATGAATTTATTCCTATTTTATATTTCTTGATAGAACTTGATATTCATAGAATTATTGCAATTTTTTAAATTTCATTATAAGTAGAAAAAGAATAATTTTATATATTTAAGTAGATTTCCTTTTTCGATAGAAACTCTCCTCCAAAAAAAAAAAAAAAGCAGCCGTTAAAACAATCGTATTTCGTTATATGTGAAGTAAAAAAGGAAACTATTAATTATTTATGTATCAAAGTGCATATGGAAGTCGAAAGGTCTAGTCATGAAAAAACTATTTCAAACTTTGAGAAATTTAAAAGCCAAATGAAACAACATAATTTATATTTGAACAGAAATTGAATTAGGCAGTCCAGTTTTTTTCGCATTTAACTGACCATGGATCAAGTAGGCAATTATAAATATTTTAGAACATTTTAAAAATTTATTTCTTAAAGTTGAAATATAATACATTACATAAAAGATTTATTTTTATTTTTCAAAAGAAAGTTGCTTGGATTCATCCGGGAATGAAAAATAAACCGAGTAATCTAGACGTTGTAAAGATTTTAAAGAGCTGCTTTGTAAGATTAAGTAGGCTGTACAAAAAGGGGGGGTGATCAGGATGTGCTCGTTTCGTACAAAATTTTTTCCATAGAAAGGAGATTCAAATTGTATGACATTAGCCTAAATTACACTACTGACAGTAACAACTTTTATAGCCACATTTAGTTATAATAACGAAACTAAAATGCGCATTAAACTGCATTATTAACTTCAACTCGACAGTAAAAAAACTATCAGAAAAAAACCCGAAAATTTATCACGCTTTTAAAACTTTCTTTGCAGTTAAAAATTAATAATTATACGGTTTTTTTACGGAAGAAATATCACTACATAAATGTGGCCGTGATACTTAATTTTAGCTAGTGCGTCTCCATGTAGAAAGAGTGTTCTTTTTTATGTATTTTTTAAGAGAAAAAGTAAATAAAAGAATTGCATTTGAATGCAAGCAAATGAATAATTTTTTCAAACACATAATATAATTTAAAAAAAATTACAAAAAGATAATGCATTTATCTATACAATCTAAATTGCAAACAGAACTCAAAATGTACGTTACATTAATCAAAATTCAGTCTATTAATTTCTATACATGGTCTTTCAGAATTCATAGCCCTACCATTAGAGAAAAGTAGAGATTAAACGAATCCAGCTATATTCTAATAAAACATGAACATACAACTATATTCTAATAGCTCGCTATCATTTTCTGATAATTATCATCCATGTCGACCTGCACGCACCTTATGCCGTTTGGAATAGGCGGAGGCAATAAGGATAAATTATTAAACTTTTTTGAAAACCAAATTTTGAAATAAGTTTTCAAAGATGTGTGTCAATTTATTTGTCTGAATTCAAAGTGTTGAAAATAGAACCAAAAATTTTGATTCCTCAGAGCTTTATACCATATAATTAAATACAGATTTTCAAATGATCACATTGAATTATACGCTTCCATTTGATTAACAAAGTTCAATCTGGGTGCAGTCATCTGTAATTTGCTTTCAACAGATCTCCTTTCTATGAAACACATTTTGAGTTCTACTCAATTTCTGTTACAAACAGCTTCAGGGATTTATATGCTTTAACAAATAAACGAATGCATTGCATTAGCGAATTCCCAAGAGACTGACGAAATGAAAGCTTGATGTAGAAGCGAATGAAGTCTTTCCAATGAGGGTTTATTTATTATTATGGTTGCTTAGGAGCGAATGATGAGATTAGAAGAGGTTAATTGAGCAGCCTGTTTCAGCAAGAATGTCACGCAATAAATTAGAATTCGTAGAAGGGAATAGAAAATATAGTTAAATTATTTTAACTTTGTTTAAAGATTAAATATCTCTGAAAATAAATGCTTTTTTGCCAATTCATTTATTTCTTCAGATGCAGTAATGAATAAATTTATATAATTTTCTTTACAATTTAAAAGTACCAACTTATTTTTAATCATTTAAATTCGCACTTAAAAAAAAGCTTTTTGAATTGCGAATTTTAATTGTCCAAGTAAAAAAAAAAAAAATAGAAGCAGTTTAAAATGAAAGTAATACAAAATTATAAATTAGTGAGAGTTGACAAACAGCTTGCTTAGTTTAACAGAATATAAATAAATGCGTAATCTTTGATTTATATACGTAGAAAGTTTTGTTAAAAATCTTTTTAATTGAAGACTTTGCAGTAATAACCTAAAAAAATATTTTGAATTCTAAGGTAATGTATTTGTTATAAATATACGATGTTGTATTTATTATATGTATATAAACAAAAATTAATGTTTTTCTATCTGTCACTTATGCGCTACCGTACCGCTCATCCGATTGCGATAAAACTTTGACAAGTTATTACTTGCACTTACGGGATGGTTATAGACACAGTAAAATTATGTCATCTATATAAACAGAAATGAAAGCTTGTCTTATGTTTCTTATGCGCTGCTGTGCCTGTCATCCGGTCGTGATAAAACTTTGACAACTTAATATTTGCACTTTAAATGTGTGGACTGAACTTAAAAAACCCATGTTTTTCGCATAACCAGTTGTATGCTGGATGCTTACGAGTCGAACAGTCAAGAAATTTATTTGTTTCCGCTGAAGACGGAAAAAAAATACTGCCTACCTTAAAGGTATTTAATAATAAAGTAAGAAAGAATAGAATAAATACTATTTACACTTCTGCTTTATACACTGATGGAAAAAAAAATCCCATCACTAGGAAGGAGCTGTGCTAGATAAACGAAAATTTGTAGGCGAGTTTATACATCTGAAAGATGACGTCGGTTCAAATTTCGAGCTACGCGCGTAAGTGTGGCGCTAGTAGCGACACTATGAACATGCAAATGAGGTTTGCTTTAAATAAGCGCTGTAAGGTTCGTGATCGTTATTTACAGTTGAGATTTGACGTAGTGGGTTAATGTTAGTCAAGGATGCCTCTGAGAAGACGAAGAAGCCATTATCAACAGCTCACTGAGTTTGAACGAGGTTGTGTTGTAGGGCTGCGAGAAGGTGGGTTTTCTTTCCGCGATATTGCTGAAAGACTTGGGAGGAATGTATCCACTGTGCATGAGTATTGGCGGCAGTGGTCAAGGGAAGGTACTGCTTCAAGAAGACCAGGTTCCAGGTGGCCACGTGGTACTACTGAGAGGGAAGACCACCGTATTCGGCGTATGGCGGTGGGGGTAATCGTACTGCGTCTGCAGCTGAAATTCGAGCTGCAGTTGGCTCCACAGTGACACAACGAACTGTTACAAATCGGTTACTTCAAGGACAGCTCCGAGCCAGACGCCCTGTACAGTGCATTCCACTGACTCCAATCCACTGCCGTTTGTGACGTGAGTGGTGTCAAGCTAGAGCTCATTGGAGGACGGAGTGGAGATCTGTTGTGTTTTCTGATGAAAGCCGGTTCTGCCTTGGTCGCAGTTATAGCCGTTTGTTGGTTAGAAGGAGACCAGGTGAACGCCTGCTAGTGACCTGTCTTCGGCCTAGACACACAGGGCCTACTCCTGGAGTTATGGTTTGGGGAGCAATTTCGTATGACAGCAGGAGCGCTCTCGTGGTTATCCCACGCTCCCTGACTGCAAATTAGTACGTCAGTCTAGTGATACAACCTGTTGTGCTGCCATTCATGAACAGCATTCAAGGGGGTGTTTTCCAACAGGATAACGTTTGCCCTCATACCGCTGTTGTAACCCAACATGCTCTACATGTTGTCTTGGCCTGCTAGATCACCAGATATTTCTCCAATCGAGCACGTATGGGACATCATTGGACGACAACTCCAGCGTCATCCACAACCAGCATTAATCGTCCCTTCATTGACCGCCCAAGTGCAACAGGCATGGAACTCTATCCCACAAACTGATATCCGCACCTGTACGACACAATGCATGCACGTTTGCATGCTTGCATTCAAAATTCTGGCGGTTACACCGGTTACTAATGTACCAACATTTCACATTTGAAATGGCTCTTCTCGCCAATGGCTCTACCTGGGATCTTGAAATTTTAATCAATTAAATATGTTACCTAGACAAATGTATTCCTAAAATTTCCTTACTGTACAATAATTTTTTCTTGGTGTTGGGATTTTTTTCCATCAGTGTATATCATTCAATTTCAATGAATGTATTCATTTCCGATGCGAAAATAAATGCTATTCTTTCTATAATTCCTAATTAAAGACGACAGTTATTTTAAATTTGAAGCTATATTTCTAAAATTATTTCTTTTGCGGCAGCATCGCGCCCGTGTACCAGCTAGTATTTAATAAACAATGAACTATCATTATGCAATGCTCTTAAAACTGCCGTCGTCATGACTTGATGTTAAAGTCTCGGTTTGGATCAAAAGATGACTACGTCCAGACCCGTTTCCATCGAAAATTTACATTTAGGGTGAATTTGGTTACGTTCAATTGATCGTAGTGATCAATCGTTTATATGCCTGTGTGGCGAGGAAGTTCAGAGGCTGAAGTATCGTCCTCGACATCTTATTATGGCTTAAAACTACAAAATCCATTCTGAAATAGTCTTTATATAGTTTAATAAATAGATTATAAAACTGTATGTTAATTAAATTAACAGATTATTTTCATTTTTGGTATAATGAAACGTGAAAAAAAATTATAATTAAAATTACATTGTACAATTTTCTGTTTCTAAGAAGTTTTCCTTGTTATTATAAACATATAATGAATACCATCATTTACAGTAATCCTAATATTTTAATTTTGTTTCTCGTGATTTAAAATAATTTTACAGCTCTCGAATAATTTTTAAGTTATTATTGAAATTTTATTATCGAAATTTTCATAGTTATGTTTGTTTTTTTCTTATACTGAAAATTCTGGCGTCATTTGTTCTTGAAAAAATAAAGATTCAGTTGTGTAAATTTGGCTAATTTATAAAGATTTAAAATATATGATTAAGATTAGATATTTACAAGGGCGTATGTAAGTTTTTCAAATTGTTTGTAGCAAATATTCAAACTTAGAATACAAATTCCTGCATCGAATAATTTTTTCAGAGATTTGAATATCTATTCAGATTTTCAAACTTAAAAATTCTATTCATAAAAAATTATTCTTGTTTTATCATACTCAGTACTAACTGAAATAATATCAGCTCAAAAACAAATGAAATGACACAATATAGTATGTTGTCTCTGAATTATAAAATAAGAGTTTAATAGCGACGTTAGCGAATTTATTAGAAAATCTCTATATCAGCGGTCACTTACTTTAAGGAGAAATTCTAATTCTTTTTAAAATAACTCGTATAAATTGTTGGGTACTAATTTCCAAAAATCTTTAAAGAAAAAATTTGTTTTTCAAGGCCAAATTTTTGAATAATGCTAAACCAGTTTATATCAGAATTTTTTTGTGAAACTTGGCATATATTTTCTATTATACAGCAATTTTCCCCTTCTAATTAATCAAATGTGATGTCGATTATTCAGGTATTATCTGTTTTACATTTTGTTAAAATTATTTCATAGTAATTTAAATGGAAAACCAAAGAACAAATGAAGCTGGTATTTTTAGTTTTATTTCGTATTTGGAACGATGCAAAGTAAATTATCAAGATTGTTTAACTCAATATAAATTTTGTTTTAACTCAAGCTTGAAAAAATGTATCTGAATTTAAATTATATTCTGTCAATCAAAGTTTAATCATTCGAAGAACTTCATGTTGGTGTCCTGGTATCACAGTCTCCACGCCAGGGTAAACAGTTTGCGATTTTGAAACAAGTTTCCACCAAGTATCGCGGTCTCAATGCACACCCAATCCATATAGGCCAAATATCTTTCCTCTGGTATGCTAACGGAGTTAAGAGATGGATGTGTTAGATCACACCATCTTACAAGTTTCGAAATTGTAAATACTCTTTCCAAAATATCTTATATATCTCTTAAAAACAAGATATTAAGTAAAGATTATATAAATATAAGTAATTTCCTCATACTTCATAAAATTAAGTTTCAATTAATTTTTCTTATCCAATGCATAATTTGTGGACAACCTGTATAAATAGTGTGGCTGTTCCCTTTATTGCGCACTTAATGGAAGTTGCGTTCTTCTTTTACAAAGCGTTATAGTGTTTTTCTTTTACAAAGCGTTATTGCATTTTTCTTTTACAAGGCGTTATTGCATTTGTCTTTTACAAAGTTTATACCGTGATTTGTAAAAAGAAATATTTTTATTGTATACAACTTAACTATTGCACATAACTTAACTTGTATATATTAATTATTGTATATAAATTCAGAAATAGAGTAAATTTATAAAGTAGTACCATCATAAAGAATTAAATTATTATTTTCTCACTCTTAATTTACACTATTTATTAAATTAATTTTGTTTTTTCTCAATTGTTTATCGCTTTCAATTTTTTTATACTGATACGATAATAATAAGTTGTTCTTTTTTGTCAGTGCAAAGATGTTTTTTTAAGTAAAAGAATGATTATTTATGTAATCAATTTATTAACGAAAATGAATCGTTAAAATATGTTTTGTAATTGTTTGTGAAAGATAAAATGTTTTTGTGTTCTTTGGTGAGCATAATTTCGAAAAAAAAAAAAAAAAAAAAAATTGGAGAGTTTTGTCGAGCCTTGTCATGAGAGTAATCTAGCCTTACCTTAAAATATGACATGATTATGTTTCACATGTCATTAAGCGAATACAATTTTTAAGAAAATAAAAATTAGAATGAAAATAATATTATTTTAAGTAAAAATAATCAATTAATGTATGAAATTGTTTATGAGTTGGAAATTTAGGATAAATAAATCATTCAGTTTTAATATAGGAACTAGACTTCGAAACTCCACTATGTTTATAATTGTACATAGTGCTGCACATTTACAGTACATGTATTGTGCACATGCTAGATCTAAAGCATTTATATAAAGTATTTTCATTATTATATAGGTATAATTAATATTCCCACGCATTTTTGGAACTTTGTATTGAATATAGAAGCTAGAGATAAATAAAGTAAAGGTGATCATTTGAACACACACAAAAAAAAATGACAAAACAGATCCATTTGAAAGGAGTTTATTTAAATACATTGAACAGACTTATATTCTAATGTGTAGATTTTTGACACAGGTCAACAATATGTTTCAAGATAAACAGAATAGATATCGGAATAAAAACATATTTATGGATATTTAAAAATTTTAGAATTTCCATCAATGTGTTAAGTGCAATTAATATGTAGGAAATTTTAGTATTAATTTCATTCAGTATATACATAATTTGTCCTAATTAGGGTGAAGTGCAGGAAATTCATTAAAACTTATAAGCATTAATAAATATTATAAAAGATCAAAATATAGAAACTACTTTGAGGTTGCTCAGCCAAAAGAAAAGGGAGTCCTTGAAAAATTAATATTTATATAAACAGAATTCAAAGTGTATTTTAACGAATCAATGCATTCAACATAAATCAGTCTGGTTTTGCGAATTCCATAAATACTTTTTTTGAGCATCAGCATTTTGCTGGAACTTTGCCAAAAATGTTTTTTTTTTCATTTGGCTGAGTAATATTTTTTGTAATTAACCCGATCCAAATCATATCAATTAATTTTTTTAAAACGTTTTCACATGCTCACACACTGCACTTAAAAATTTCTTATTACTCTCCTCGTTAAAATTTTACTGAATCCTGCAAGCTTTAATTTTATACATGTGGAATGAAATTGTAGTAGCATTGAATAATTCCAATCATTTTTCACAGGTGGTAATTTGACACTCAGCAACTAGTATTCTGAAACTTTGAATGGAGAACATCATCTTGAACTATCTCTTTAAATAATGCTTCTTAAAACAGCCCATAAAACAGTAGATATGACTTATGAAAGAAAGAGAAAGAAACTCCACTTGATGAATGGTGCTTCATAAATTTTTACCAGAGGTAACAGAAAATAATAAGGAAGCTGAAGTTTTATTTCTCTAAAAAATGGCTAACTGCAATATATTTATGAATGTATAGTTAAATATCAATATATGAAAGGAGTTAAAATAATTTATAATAATGCTGGTTTCACGAAGTGTGAAAACCGTCATGAAAATGGAACAAATAATATTATTCAGTATTGAAAAACATTATGAAATATTTATGTAAAATTATCTGATCTTGGAAGTCTTCAATAGATCTAGAAAAAAGTGGAGATATGAATAGTTTCTTTCTAATTGTAAGTTTTCATCTAAGCGATAGAAAAAAAATCACAATTCGATTCCTCTTAAAGTAGGCCACAGTTTTTATTTATAAAAAGAACTGAAAAAACTGAATTATGCACTCGTTATAATTATTAGAGACAAAAAGTCAGAGCATTTAAAGTTAGAATTACACTAAGGAAGAATAATTGGAAAAGTGTCATGGGGAAATTGATAGTATCCCGTAGCAAATAATCCACTTTTTATCACAATTCAAAAACATTTTTATCCCTTTCAGTACATTCCTTCTATCATTTTAAATGTTAAACACCCATTAATGAGATGATTTTATGGCAATAAAATAGCAAAAAATTGCTGATGAGGGGGGATTTGCAAATAAATAAATGGAAAACCCAAAATGAAAAAAAATAATACTAGCATTCAACTGCAAATATGTGAATAAAAAGCTTCATCATGTGCTTTTTACGTATAACTACCATTTTACTCTGCGATTCTAGTTATTTATCTTACAAGACATTTATATCTGTGCGTTGAATTTGTTCCCTTGCTTCTGCTTCATTTTCATATATGCATTCAATACCTCGAACATGTCATTTAGATTAGAGCATTCTGATGAACAATTTCTTTTTCTTCAAAAACTAAATTCGAAGAAATATTCTTATTCGGAAATATTGTAAAAAATTAAAAAGATAAATTTATGGTCCTGATTATAATTGTTAACAAATGGAATGTTATGTTAACCACAAGCCGTGAATGTTATGCTAACATGTTGACTATAGACCATGAATATTATATTAATCAGTTAACTACAAATCATGAATGTTATGTTAACATATTATATAATAAAAAATGGAAATTCGTTAAAAATGCTTCTAAAAATCGTTGAATTTTACTAATATAAAGGAAAAGGAATTTGAAAGCAAGTTATCTTAATAATAATTTTTTCGTAAAATTTTGTCTTACATTTATTCTTGTTAAGAATAAATAACTTCTAGACTTTTTGAATAAACCACAAAATTATGCGCTATGTTCTTGAAATCAGGCTGAGTTTGCAGCTTTCTGAATATTTTTACAATCGCCATGATAAATATTTTTAGATAAATTTGTCTCATGTAGCGAGGCTTGAATTGAGATCCAGCACTCTTGTAAATGTTTTTTCATGATCATAGTATTTGATATTTCTGTACAAATATTTTGTGATACTTTTGGTCTTTAATACTCAGTTTTTTTTTTCAAACTACGCATTGGACATCAATAGCACGCCGATCAGTAGCATACAAATTTTATTGTATGACACAATTATTTGCTTTATTTATAAAAGCACCAACATCGTTGTAAATATGAAGAGGAAACTGAAATTCAACCAGCGGGAATCAGCTCCTATAAGAAAAAAAAATCAGTATCGTGTCAAAAATATTTTTTAAGTATAAAACAGAAAATTCGCAAGATTAAATACTCTAGTAGTCCATGACATTTAACAAATGGGATATTAAACCGACAGGGTATTTACTAGAGATATGCTTGCATTAGTTGATAAACTCTATAAACCCTCTTTCCATCGCGTTATCTAATTATTAAGTAAGTTTGTATTATAATTTAATAATCCTTACTTTTGAGATCTTGGCCGACTTATGAACATCTCCAATTGTGTTTATTTAACCTATGGAAAAATTCTAATGATTGCTGATTACTGTTGCACATTGAAGAGGGTATTCAACCCGCCCCAAAAAAAGTTAACATCTCAAACACCTTAGTTACATTTAATAGCGTCACTAATACGTATATACACATTTCATTCTCGTTTAATCTAAGTTGCACAAAAAAAAGTGTGGTAGATGGAACCATGTTAATCTCATTTTACAAGTTGGAATTCAGCATTAAAAATTCTAGTATGTATGTTTCTTCATGTAACAGAAAAAAGTAATTAAGTTATGCTCCACAATGTTAATTCAATGATCGTTTCATAAAATAAAATGTTTTATCATTTAAATATATGTAATTTTTAAAAACAGATATGCATATATAGCTAATTATAACTTGCCATACTTTTTGATGAAAGATGGATCTATAATACATTTTTGGGTCTCTCCAAAAACTAGTCATCATTATTTCGAAAATATCATCTGGGCATTATAAGCTCCTACAAAGCAATTATTATTCAGTTGGAAGTTCATATTTGCATAAGAATGGCGCTGATAATACATAAGAATTTTTTTGAATTTTCAGTGTGGTATAGGAATAAACACTTACGTCTAAAATTCGAATTCCAGTCTTACTAAGAATAAATTTCTTTACTCTCTGAATACTCTCTATATATTTTGGATAAGAATTTCTTTATTCTTAGTGTGGGATAGCAATAAACACTTACGTCTAATATTCGAACTCCAGCATTCTCACGAATAAATTTGTCTATCTTCTAAATACTTTATATATAATTTGCATAAGAATATTTGTATTCTCGGTGTGGAATAGTAATAAACACTTACGTGTAATATTCGAATTCCAGTCTTTCCACGAATAAATTTGTCCATCCTCTATATACTTCTGCTTACCTATGGCATTGTACCATTGCATGCATTCATGATGGATGAATTACTGCAAATGGGGCAAGAAACAAAAAACTACCTCATAGGAAACTTAAAGCAGCTCTTAAATTTCAACAAATTGTAAAGGAAGAGCTTTATTCTATAATCGGTGGAAATTTTAAAGGATAAAAACTTATTTCATATAAAACATGTAGATTTATAATCGTTATTTTTAGATGTCACGTCACGGATTCAAGAAACACTCTGAGGAAGAAAATGCATATGAATACGAAATGCATTTTTTAATGCATTTCAAAACAGTATTGAAAATAGAAATCTACAAACCTGATTTACGATCCTTTGGGATATTTGATACTCTTTTTACTGTAAAAGGATCTGTAAAAGTGAAAAGAATTTTAAAATATTAAAACATGCCGCTGTATTTAATAAATATTTTTATTAGTTTCTGTTAAATATTTGAAAGAATCTAATTTTAATTAAAATAATTTTTAATGAATTAATAATATTTGCAAACATATGAGCATATAATTTTAATTAAGATCATTTGAATTTTTTTTTGCTTCTTACATTAATAAAATGAAATTTCGGATGCTTTTATTAAAGCAGGATATATTTGCTGAGCTTTAAAATCTGGTGAAAATAAGACATAGCATTATTGTTAAATGGATTTGTGCAGCGCATAACTGCAGGATGAGGCAGCCATTTCACTTGTTTTCAGCATTTCCCTCATTTCACTAGAAGATGGTTGCTCTATTGGCTCTATTTTTTCTTCTTCTCCTTATCAAATTTCCTCCGCAGCTTCAAGCTGTGACACAGAATTCTGGTCCATAAGCTCTTCCATAATTCTCTCTGTGTTCTTCCCCCAGCTTATAAATGTTTTTAATATCCACCATAAGCTCTATAATCTCCCCAAAGACAAAATTATCGATTAACATTTCGTATGCAATCGCTCACATACGTTATAGTTGTGTTCGACAAATCTATCTGATCGAATTTTCTTCCATATAGATATAAGGAATATTTTCAAATAAACGCTCAACACAGACTGATATATGCCAGTTCAGCATGTGAAGTCAAGATTCCTCCTCGTCATTCATGTTGCGAAACATTGCTCATTAATAAACTTTTCTTTGCTCGTGATGCAAATCACCTCTTATGCAAGATTTGGTTATATTGGCTGATATGGTAAAGGTACAAAAATAAAACTCACAAAATTTCACGAATAATATGGTGAAATAAAGATTACCAAACTTGAAGGAATAAAGGAAAATAAACTAATTAATAATTTCACACTTACCGATTTGCTTCCGAAATTGATAAAATGCTTCAAATCCTGTTGCGTCGAATTTGTCATTGGACTTGAAAATGACTCTGAAGAAATCAGCATCGGATTCGATGAGTTTAGGCCTTTGGTTCCCACAATGTCGAGCAAGTTTTCTGTCAACTGTTTTGTAATTGGAGAACTCTACATAATCGCTAGCAGTTTCTCCCAAGCACCTGTAAAATAAAAACAAATAGAACAATTCTAAGCTGCTAGCACGAAAATAAAAATGGATAACATAAACACGCTGGGATGGAACAAATTTACTTGACAAACCTCTCTTTATCATATATCTAACTATCTATGCTATACCATGACTTAAAAGATGCAATATGAGCGTTTGATTCAAAATGTAAATTGGCTTGATGTATTTGGTACACGTCAATCTAAACAGAATAATTATAATTAATTTAACTGATACAGAATTATTTAAAGAAACCTTTTTTTTGTTGTATTATTGCAGGTTCGTGATACAACATTTTGTACTAAATTCAGCACTTTGATTATTTCTGTCAGGAAAGAGTTTTAGAAATAGTAATGGAAGAAACTTAACAATCGGTTCAAATCCGTTTCCTTGGAGGAACTCCGGTTCAGCTCCTTTTCGTTGGATCACTTTTAAGTTTTTCATTATGCTGCGCATTGAAATTTTGATTGAAAATCAATTATGAACAAAAGCACATGCCCACTTGGATGCTACTTCGTTACGACACCGGCTAAAAAGGCTATAGTTTTTCCTGTATTCCCAATTATACTCTTAAAATTACCTTCATTGACTTATAAAATTAATTGAAATACTTGATTTCGATTACGGGATTTTTGAATTACATTAATAAATTACTTTTAAGAACACTGATTTTGAAAAACTGAAAAAAGTAAAATACGTTTTACAGATATTTAATCCATGAATTAAATCACCATGTATTAAATAAATAAATATACTTACGGAGGTATTCCATCTACATCGAAGTAAGCGAAGGTAATGTGTACTCTTTCTTTATCTTTGCCATAAAATATGTAGTGGCATTCAGTATCCCTAGGATAGAATCCAGGATAGTTCGGCGAATTAAAGGTCCCGTTTCCTCTTTCTTCGCTGCGAAAAGTAAATCGGCATTCTGAAAGAAAGATGAAACATCCTTAAGCCTTCTGTGTTGATAGAAATCAGCTGGAGCGGTCTCCCCGAAATCTTCTGGCCTTCTCCTTAATAAAGATGTTACCTCTCTCCTACCTATCATCCCTTAGAGATCGTTGATGTCATAGAAGCCATCAGTTCTCAGGTTTTTATAATCACTTCAGTAATAAGATAAGACTCATGACACGGAACTATAATTTCACTACAAGATCTCTTTTATGTCATTTATCTAAATTATTGTCTTTCGAATTAACGCGTCATATATATACAAAATCAGAAAGACATATGCTCTAATCTTTGAAAAATTTGGTTTAAAATTTGATAGGGTAGATTCACACTTAAGATGCTAAAACTGCATATCAGATTTTATTTTTATTTTTCTTTGCTTCTCGTATATGCTATGTAGTTATCGTCTTCGTTTCAGACATATAAAAGCCCCTTTGAATGAATTTTGTACAAAATTAATCCACAAATTTAAGAATTTTTTGACGATTACCCTACATTTTCTTTTATTTTATTTCCTCTGTAAGAAAATAATCACCGACTGACATCTCCACCCGCCTGAAGGTACACGGAAAATCTTGAATTACCAGATAGCCGTAACAGCAACAATTTTGTAATTGAGACCAACTACGGACTATCACCAACTTTCCATGGAAAGAACGATTCATCATTGGCAGGTAGCCGCCCCCAATCTTTCGTATAGCCACTAGGGTAGCGAAAAACAACTACCATGCCGGAAGCTTTTCATCCTCAATTACGAGGTCCCCCCCCCTTCTCTCGGGATCTATAAGAAAGTAAAAATAACACTTATGGAATGAAGCATCGTAGATAAAGATGGATTTAAATGTTTCTGAAAAATTTCCTAGTCATTATTTTCAGATACACAGAGAGAATGATGGTTTCATAACAAGCTTAGGTTGTCCTTCCAATATGCCTTAAATCCTCTTTTATGATATTCAAGTTCATTCAAATTGTATTATTTCGTAAGGGTCAGAAATAATATGTTTTTCTTTATAAAGTAAATTTATAGTTAGTTTTATTGTAACAAATCGATAATGCTAAAGTCAGGCAAGTGAAATAAATAATGCAATCATATTTTTAAACTATTCGAGGAAATGTATATTTTACAAGAGTGCTTAAATCGCTGAATTTGAATAAGATGTAACAACTGTGCAGAAGACAACAATAAATTTAGTTATTTTATATTTTTATTTATCAATGCACAAAATAAGAGGCAGTAATTTGGAACATTTTTTAATGCGATATTTTCTTCAATACACTATTTCCAGATATTGAAATACATAGTAGCGCCGATAACAAAAATCAATGAACATAATCCCTTTAAATTGTATGGACTATGAAATTGTAATTTTTAATTTATTTACCGATTCTGTCTTCCATAATATTTATATGAAAATACTCTCGACTTTAATAAAATTATCAGCTTTTCTCGTTTATCTCCAGAAATTTTGGGCATGTTTAATAGCACCAGATGCTTATAAGAGTTGAATATATTGTTAGAATACAGGAAATAATCATGTGGTAATTATGGCATTAATGCATGATAATGTGTGAAGACTCCTTAATGCGAGAAGGTCTAAACTAATGTTATGATATAAAAAATGATAACGTGAGCTTCGTCTCATCCTGCTGATATACAGCTCTCATGAAGTTAATTCGTAAATGGAAATGCGGCAGTTAGCGCGTCCTCTTGACAGTGGGTTCCTTTTCTCCATCAACATTGTTTCCCCGGTTCTCTTTGGTTCTGAACAAAGGAAAGGAGGAGGGTGGAGGTTAATAGTTGCAGATGCCTTCCCAAAAGCGATTTACATACATTTTACAGGATTTAGATTTGGCAATTAACTGACTAATATATCCAACTCATATTCAGACATTATAGAAATTCAATAACTATATAAATTATACGTAAAATGCATGTGTTGACGAGATTAAAAATTATATACACGCCGACGATACACCTGAAAGCAATTGGACCTGAAAGCGAAGATCTCATTCTAGTGCCATAGAGGCTCCTGAAAGGGATTGGACTCCAAAAATTCCTTGTTATGCCATAGAGACTTTCCTAGGACATTATGTCTTAGCGCCTGTCCAAAGCAATACCTGCCCAGAGCATTGAAATGTCGCTACCACAGTGTTTTATTTGTTTTTTTTTTGGTATTGGAGAAGTGGTAGCTGCACTGTATAGGTTTTATCTGTATTGGTTCTCTCCAGGCGAACATACTTTGAGAATTCGTGATTAGGCTAGCGAACATCATGTAAAGTATTTCGTGGTAACATAAGAAGGCTTTTAAATGGTAGCATATAAGTTTTGAAGTGTTTAGCACTTTTATAAAAATAGCTAGTATTCCTTTGATACAAATCAAGTTGTCAAACCAGTCATATAGGAAAGAATCCAAAACTATACTATCACCAGCCGAAATCTTAGCACTGATACGTTTTTTGGAAGAAAAATTTTTGAAATACTACTAGTTTGGCTACTAAGAAAGAAATTTCTTAGAAACTGAGCGTATAAAAGCGATTGATTTAGTATTTCTAAATTAAATAAAGTAAATTGAAAATAATATATATTTAACTTTTTAAATTGTAGTAAAAATTCTTTAATATTTAAAAATTTTAATGTATTTTAGAAATTCTTTTATTTATTTAAAAATTAGAAGTGAAATATTTAATTAACTGTGAAGAAAAATTAAAATCAAGTAAATTTTTTACCTATATTTGAAAAAAAAATCCGCTGATGGTGAGTATAAGTTTTATCTTTTCTAATTTGAAAATACTTTAATAAAAATATTAAATTTTGAAAAAAAAAGAGATTCATTTGTTCTTAATATAATATTTTTCATTTTAAACGATTTCGCAAAGGAATTTCCATTATAGTTATTTAACTGCTTTAAGAATACCACTAATATTTCCACTAATTCATTTTTTAAAATTTGAATAGAAAAGCAACTTACCTTGCGAGGCATCTTGACTTTGTGCTGATATACCAAAATCTGAAAGAAATATTAAGAGAGAAAGATAATAATAAGTAACGAAAGTTTCCAAAAAAGGTCAAACAATTCTTTTTTCGGAAAATTTATCATAAAAAAATGTGGATAGGCTCCATAAAATGTGAAAATCCAAAAGAATTTGTCATGAGTTTCAGAGTTATCCCTTTCTACTAAGTGTTTTAAAATTATATGCATGTTTTGAATATGTCTATCACAAAGGATTAATTTTGATATAGATCAAAATTTTCTAATTCCTGTAACAATGCAGAGTTTTGTCAGCTAAAAGAAGCTCACGTAATTATCATGGCATATAATAAAGCCCAACGAAATGGCAAATATCGATAAACATATCAGTAGCTATTTGGGCGTATTCTCTTTCAGTGCTATTTCTGAATTCGTCAATTGTTGCTCGTCTTGAGCTATAAACATAATATTTCTGTTTTCTTGGAGGGATTCCTGACTGGAACTTTTTACCCTCTGGGCATGCTAGCTCGATGTGGGGTGAATGCGATTCACCCATTCACGTTCACCGATCCCTGATGCTAAAGGAAACTCCATGTTACTTCTCTCTCTGTTTATTATGTAACAATTATCTGAAATATTATGTAGCATTCTTTATTTCGCCATGTTACCTCTCTTTGTTCAATAAAATTTTATCAAAACTGTTTTCACGTTGCGTTGGGCCAGAAGATATTAATTAATTTATGAAAATTCTGGGATGTTAACAATTTATTACGTAACAATTATCTGAAGTATTATGTAACATTCTTTATTTCACCACAGAATATCCCCAAACTGGAAATCTCAAGGATTTCCAGTCAGTTGAAAGTATATGCGCGGGAATATTTATTAAGATGAAAAAAATTAATCTTACATATGGTACACAGAAAAAGTAACTATACAGAAAAGTATGATGATAAAGGGAGTGTTCAGTGGGGAGTATGAGTTAAGGAATTATATTAAAGTTAATATATCTTGCAGAAGGACTTAATTGAAATACGTAACGAGCATTTATTCAGGGCTTTGGTCTAGGGAGAACAATTCCTTGTTATCTTGCAGGAACCTCCCAAGATTTCTAATTTTGAACTTGGACATCTTGTTTCCCATAAGATTCTTTCTATGGTCGTGGGTGTGTTTGCTTGAGATGAAAAGATGTGGCAAGAGGGCAGCAAGTGGCATAATACAAAAATTTACCTTAATGTAGTAGTTTCTCATATCGACTGCCGCAATATTTTAGTTCAACGAAGTTTACTAATAGCAATCGGCATTTTTAACCGCCGACACATGGCTCTTGTAAATACTATTCAGTTGCCAATAATAATGAGATTCAGTACTCACAAATCCCAAACAAACCGATTTTGTTAACCTTCTATTTGCGATTAAGCAAACTAGAAAGTTTTCTATAAATATTAAAAGTACAGACTGAATTAATTTATTTTATGTATTAATAATGAGATTGAAATTAACAATCAGGACAATTAATATTGGTAATGGTATGATATTTTCTAATTGTTATTATCACCAGTCAAAGAATTATTTATTTAAGTTATTAAGAATTATTTATTTAATTTATAATTAATAAAAATCTATTTTATGAAACGTGTAGTAGAGGTTATCACCTTCTGGATAAATTTTCCTAATTTTTTCATCTTCTTTCTAGCAGATGGAGATGACATTTATCTAAATCATGATATTTTAGTTCAACAAAATTTGCGATTTATAGCTAGCTTTAAAATTCTTAACCATCCTCGCACGTTCCTGTAAAATCAACTCGATTATCATAAATAAAGAGGCCTTAATCTGCAGGAAACATTAATAAACCGATATGGCTGAGTTACTTATATTTATTTAAATCAGAGATTTTCTTCTTTGAAAGCAGATTAAATTTTATTTGTTATTAAATTTAGATAATTTTTTAATTAAAAAATTAAAATTGAAAATATTAATGAAATTTATTTTTTCATAACGTTTTTACAAAGTTGGTCAACTCCTTCCACAAGGAAAGAGTTAATTCTTTTATATTGTTGAATTACTGAAGTATTTTTTGAATATCATGAGTACGCTGCAGCTACACAATGCTCTAAACAGGCCAATTTATATTACACGTATTTTGCACATGTGAATAATAATAATTCAGTATTTATGTAAATTTTATTACCTTTATGATAAATAATAATGTTATTTACAATACGAAATATACGATATATCAGAGTAACTGCTGTACTTACCAGTGACAAAGCGATATATCGCTCGAAATCCTTTCACTTCTGGAGATGAGTGATATGATCGAAACTCAACCTCCATTGTAGGGCCGTTAGACATCAATTGAGGAGGGAGCTTATTGCCACAAAAATTATCCAATCTTTCTCGGCGGCCATTGATAGTGATGAAAATCATTACAGCATCAACGGCTTCACAGCTGCTGATAAAAAATCACTGCTTCTGAATAGAACTTTACATACTAAAACTAATTATCAATGATTAAAAAACTATATCCTATCACAGTGTATTTCAGAATGAAAAAATGAAACCAAATAACAACGTAATTAGTGCTGATAAAAAATGTCTGCATTGGAATAGAACTTCACATTCTAAAACTTATCAATTCAAAAAGTGAAACAATAGCAAAACAAAAAACTAAAATTTCTCTGTTTATTTTTTGTATTTTACTATGGGAATATTGTCTTTCAGTCTTGAGAAAAATGCTATGTTGAGTCTGTGTATTGATAATCGCTGCAGATAACAGAAGAAGGGCAGTAGGTTTTTTCCTTAATGTAAATTTCACGAATTTGATCTGATTATTATCGATACAAATTAAATTCAAGTTCAACTTTTAAATTTTTAGAAAAGTGCGGTTTTTTCCTATTATATCTGAGAGCAGAGTAGCTGTAAAGATAATTGTTTGAAAACCGTTTGGAAAAAGCAAACGAATGTGAAATGATGTGACAGTGAAATTAGCACTTTCATCATTATTATTTTTTTGTAAAATATCTCTGTGGTTTATGGCTTCGTCTTATTACCGAACAACAGTTTTGAATAAGCTTAGAGATATTTTAAGACGTGTAATACTTTAATACCATATTGCACTTTTGGAATAAATCACGCAATGATCTTTTTATAACTAGACTGTTCCAGTTGTATAGCAATCAGAGTCTAAAAAGAACACCTCAGAAAAAAAACTAACTGTAACTAACACCTAAAATAACTATAAACTAACACGTCAGTGGATATTTAGGATAAGATATAAAATTCTTGAATTGCTTGTCATGAAAATACTAAACTAATAAGGCTGAAACAATTTAAAAATATGCTCTAAACTTAATAGCAACATCGAATGTTTTGTAAAATTTTGTATGGCTTATTGTTAAAATCGTCAATGAGTTGAAATATAATTTAGAAAATAGCAATTTCTGCATTTGCATGGGTATCCAAAAACTTAATTAAATAGAAAATATCTGACAACCGTTTTATTGTATTGAAATTTTGAAACATGTGAAAATATTTCAATTTAGATGATAGTAAAATAATGTAATAAAAAGTTGAAAATATTATTAAATATTTAAATAAGACTCAAAATGGTCAGAACAGGATGTTCGTTATTTTCAGAATTCTGCGAGCAATAAAGAACATGACCATCCGCACAGCTTAATAAGCCCGATAGCAAATACTTTGATATAAAAAAAGAAGTTGTAGATCAAAACTCTAGGTTAAAAAAGCATCGTTTTAACATGGAAGATCTTAAAAATTATGGAAAGAGTTGACTTCATACAAGAGTCTACTTGAGCATCCCAGTTTTGCTTCTTAGAATTGAAACTCATATGATCTAGATGGCATATTAATTTGCTAATCCCTCTGTTTCCAGAAAGCCATTCACAAGTACAGTTGTGTGCTACCTCAACTTGCTATTAATAAAAATATAGCCTCATTAACAGTTACACAGAAAATCCTTACATGATTCAAAAACCTATGTCTCTGCCGTCACAGAATCTACATTACAGTGACACATAATTATACGACCGCCCTGTATAATTACTCGGCATATTAGCAGTCCTTTTCCATCGAAGTGATCGATTTATCACAAGTTGGAGAAATGTTGGTGGATAGATGCCCTCTCCAGCTGACAATTAACTATGAATTATGTTCTGAATATGAAGATATCAGCGAAATGTACAAGTAGAATCTTCCTGTGTCTAATAATGGTGTTTCCTTATCCGCACACTCAAAAAAGTGATGTATTGATGGAAATTCGTACCATCGAACACGGTATAACTGTCTTTTTCATCAAGCCATCTATAAATAGTTAATCTAGAATTTATTATTCTTGTCATAGCAATGAGTTCTCAAGAGGCCAGTTTTTATCTTTAATAACACTATGTCACGTTTCATTCACTTACATGTGTCTTAGCTGTTTGAATTTTTAATTGGCCTTTTAATCTAGATACCAAAGTGGGAGACAATTTTAACTGAGCTATAAATCTATCAAAGACTCTCCACCTTAATCTATTATCGAAGCGCTTCCATTAACTATTTTGGGTTTGATCAATCGTGAGCTTTAAATACTGAAGTCCCAAATTAAAAAAATTCTTAAATTTGATATTATATAAAACAAAACACCATTTAATCATTTAAAATGTACCTATTGCAATGATGACGCTTTCTTTGCATTGGTCATCTTCCAACTTATATACAATATCAATGCAAATGTTAATTATAGTTATTTGAATAAATATGAATAATGTATTTTCTGTTTAATTTTTGGACACCAGTATATCAATCGATAATAAACAGTTACAAGCAAATAACTAGGATTTGGTTCCTAAAGCAGAAAATCCCTAAAGCCTTCGGAAACTTAAGGTTTCAGAACCGACAACTTATTTTATAAAAGTTCACTATATATAAAAACCTGGAGCACGTTAAATCTGATGTTGAAGTTAAATATAATTCCATGAAATTTTGATTAGACGGACGCAGTTATCCTGTCGATACTGCGGGCCGCGGTGGCCTGGTGGTAAGGTCTCGGCTTCAGAACCGGAGGGTTTCAGATGCGAGACTCAATTTCACCGAAGAACCGTCGTGTGAGGGGGTCTCTTGCACGTTAAATCTGTCAGGCCAAACGTCCTCCCGCTGGTGTGGTGTGGAGAGGGGGTGCCAGTTCAGGTGTCGTCCTCGTCATCTGATCTTGGTATAAAATTACGAGGTCCGTCCCAAAATAACCCTCGTGTTGCTTTAAACGGGACGTTAATATAACTAAACTAAAACTAAACTAAACTAAACCTGTCGATACTGCTACGTTCAGTGGTGGCGGGGTGGTCGGCTGTATGCAAGAAGAAGAAGACGGATACTGATCAGATATCCTCCTCTACTAATCATGGCTGTAATTTACGAAGACAGATCTCAAATAACTACCAGTGTTGCTTCAAAGTAGATGTACATTTCTTGATAATTATATTTTTAAAGTGGTATTTAGATAAACATTAAAAAATTATGCAAAAGGTAGTATATTTTGTCAAGCAATCTTGGCTTATTGTATATAAGATAAATCAGATTTAGTTTAGTTTAGTTTTATTAACGTCCCATTTAAAGCAACACGAGGGCTATTTTGGGACGGACCTCGTAATTTTGAACCAAGATCAGATGACGAGGACGACACCTGAACTGGCACCCCCCTCTCCACACCACACCACACCAACGGGAGGACATTTGGCCTGACAGATTTAACGTGCAAGAGACCCCCTCACACGACGGTTCTTCGGTGGAATCGAGTCTCGAACCTGAAACTCTCCGGTTCCAAAGCCGAGACCTTACCACCAGGCCACCGCGACCCAAGATAAATCAGAAAGCCCTACTTATATATATATTTGATAACATGCCAAATATCTGACGTTTAAAAGGATAAAATATAGTTTTAAACGTCATTATAAATGTCTACGGAAACATTCGCTACAAAACATTCGAAAATTTATCATAGAGCTAATATAAGAAATTTAGAAGTGTAACAAATGAGCCACAATATAAGATGAAATAATAACATGAAAAATACTTTGCTTTGAGATTTTAAACAAAAAAAAATATAAGAAGCTTTTCTCATATTTTAATTTTTTCTCTTTTTTATTAGCCAAGAGTTACTCTTTGGGTTCATCAATAATTCATTGTTTGTGAAATGTATTTTTAGATAAATTGTGTGAAAAATTTCTAAAATATATTACTGCGTACTTTTTTAGTATAGTAGAGGTGAAATAGGAGCGTATATTTATTATCCTCTGTAAGCATTAGATTATTGTAAATAAAATACATAAAATTTAAAATATTTCGCATCAGAAAAAAAATACTATCAGCAAGGGGAAATTTTTGTTACCTATTAACTGAGATGATTTGTTTATAATAATTCAAACAAACAACTAATGATGAAATTCTGAAAGTTATATTAGTAATCACGAATCAAAATATATTCATATTCAAAACGTGGTGCAAGCATACTTTCTTTAATTTAGAACTTATAAAACGGAATTTCAAGATATGTATTTTAAAGACAGGGGAAGTGATGCATTTAAATGGCAGAATTTAGATGTGTTTGGCACACATAAAAGCAGTTATATCAACTTAAAAATTTTTCCTTGAAAGTTTGAAAATACACAAATTTTTAACATAATTATTTTAAAACATTTCGATTGCTGCTTTGAAATTGATCTAACAATCAGCATAAAGCATTCCTAGATAAGCCATTGATTGTTATAAAATATTGAATAGCTTTGAAGTTTTATTGTGTAAGATGCTAAAGTGCCAAGAACATTTTACAGAATACTCTTAATAGGATTGATTAATTGTAATTGTCTTTGCTAATTGACTATTGATTTAAACACCCAAAAACATAGTTTTTAAGCACCTTAAAATACTTTCCTAGTTGGAAATCTGTGCCAGTGTCTGTTTGTTTTGAAATGAGCAGTTGAGCATGAATTAAATGGAAAACTATTATATTTTATAACTAGAAAAAAGGTATGTTCGTGAAAAATGATAGCTTAAGACAGTTTGACTTTAAGATTAATTTAAATTCGTTAAATTTTTACCTTAAAAATGAATTTAAAATATTTAATTATATTTTTAATTCATAAAAAATTATATATTTATGAGGCATATAAACATACAAGTTAAATGTGTTTGAATATCTAGAGTGCTTATGACTTTTCTTTCCTTGGGGGGGGAATCTCAAAATACATATTTGCAATAAAGGATTATTAAGGATTTCCTTAGAAGGCTAACTCAATAGACTTGTAATAGTATTTGAAGCAGAATAAGAATTTCAGTGGCTTATTTTTATTTACTTGTGAACTCAGAAGAAAGGAAAAGAAATCTTTAGAAACACATTTTTCAACTTTAAAATGAAGCATATTTGCGACTGATACAAATATGAAATAATTTTTAAATATTGAGATTGATTATATTGCTTGAAAACTTAGGGGAAGGATAAATCTCATCCAAAAATATTTTTGATCACTAAGAATGCTAATATGAAATCATTTCAAAGAATGACTTACTCTCTTGGAGGCTCGTGAGGGAGGTGAAGATCAAAGTCAGTAAAGCTAATCTGAACTCTTTCTTTGGCTTTTCCAATGAATTTGTAAATGCAATAGACATTTGACGGATAAGGATCAGGATAATTCGGGCTTGTGAAAGTTCCATTCTTAGAGCCCACGCTGTTGATTTCTTGGCCACAAGACGCGGGAGCTGAAGAAAAAAGATCATTTATTAAATTTGTTATTTTCAAATGCAGAACACGTTTTTCTTTGCAAAAGATAAGCATCATTTTAATTTCATGAACTAAAGGAAGACTTTTAGAAGATCGTATAAATCTTTTCTATATGATCTTCTAACTCACATAAAATTCAGGTGCTATTATTGTATTGATGCTTTAAAATATTTAGATTTTTGTGCTATTAATCTTTAAAGATTTCAAAGGACATAGAAAAGGAAAGGAAATGCTGCGAGTATTATTCTGCTTTAAGATGCCTTTTGTTGAGTAAACTTATCTATAACTCAAATGGCTTTGAAAATGGCAAAAATCTGATTTATGATACAAAATCAGAACATTCGGGTGCTTTATTTGGTGTAAATTAAGGGCAAATATATACATTTTTAATTTCTTAAATTATTTGGTGATTTTTTATTTTCTAAATCTTGTTGGTTTTGTCATTTTCTAAAGAAAACAAAAATAAAACCCATTTACATATCTATAACTTTGAGAATAATTGATTGAAGATCGTTGTTTCATTTGACAAAAGAACTGAGGGAATGCGTTCTTGTAATATTTCTATGAGACCTTACTTTTCAATTCTCCATGCAATCAACCCTCTTTCTGCTTGGATGATGCTCATTAATAGCCTACCGGTTTTCTAAAAACAGGTTGACAATAAAGTTTCTCAAGAACATAATTTATTTAATAACTTTAGTTGATGTTACAATTAAAAATTATTAAAACAATGAGAGATCTATTCATTTTTAATTTCAGTCGAAAGCCTGATTAAATGGTTATTTTTTGGCGACATTCTTTACATTCGTTTGGCAGAAATAATTAATATGATTATTAAGGACATTTTTACACTGAAAACTGAAAAAAAACAACTTAATTTTTAGATTGAAACCTGATTTAGAAGGAAAACATTCTACAGCAGACTAATATAAATGTAATATTAACAGAGGCTAGATCTAATCTGAATATTCTTGCAAAAATAATCAAAAATATAGACTGGTAAATTGAAATATCAGTGATGATATACCAAGCCTTAGATGAAACGAACTTATTTAAGACATGGTTTACTGTTTCAATGCGCTTGCAATGAATTTATAGTATGAACAGTAAATATAATTTTAAAAGAGGCTTTATTTTTCAACTGAAAGTTCTTTTTAAGTGAATTAAACTCGATGAATATTTTTACAGAATTTTTTAGAATTAATTCAGTTGTTCAGTTTAAAAAAGAAAAATATTATTTATAATTTCAAATATCTCAAACTATTTCGAGTTAATATAAATAAAGCAGATTCTATTTTAGTTCCTTAATACATTGGAATAAAAACAGTTTGATGTTTTTTATACTAAGGCGTCATAGGTAAAATTAAGGCAGTAAAATGATATACTTAAGTAATGATTAATAGTTAGTTAATAGTTAAAATGAAGTTAATATACTTAAAATATTGCGAGTGTAGTGAAGTCTCTTGATTTGAAAGTAAGCAAGAATTAATGGATATAAGTTCTAATAACCTTTTCGATATTCGCTCTAAATTTGTTAAGCGTTTATGAAAACACAAATACAGTTAGCTTTACCGAAAGACCCTCATGAATTGGATTATTTTACTTAATGGATTTATGTAATCTTTACCTTTAACCCCTTAATTATTATTGTGGTATATATAGTACTTACCAGAAACGGGTTGAGGGATTAATTAATTCCCTTACTTTGAACTTATTACTTTGAATGTACGATGTTACTCAGATTAAAAATAGATCGCTACAAAAATCGAATATATTGAATTGACGTTTCACAGTAATTCTTTAAAATCGTTCAATCGGATACTAAGCAATAGCCATGAAAGTATTTGTCTTACTTCTCAATGCAATTATTTTACTAGGACCGAAATAATTGTATTTATTCTTTGGTCTGCTTAAGCTGTTGACTTTCTTTTGGATTTCTTCTTTAGGTATAACTATCATTAGTTGAATGCATGGTTTTATTGATGTACTTTTGAAATTTGATTAGAAAATATATTTCAACTGTGCTGTTTTAACAGGATCATTTTTTCTATCAATTTACCCTTAAAATAATTAGTTTTCTTTTTGCAAATCGAGGAAGAGAAAGATCTTGTACTATACAAATGTTAACAAAAATTACTTTTCATTAAATAATATCATATGGCATGGTTTTCTACTGAATCATGCAGATTTAGTGTCACATTTGTGTAAATTGGATCACATTTTAACTTTTAAATCGAAATTCAGGTATCAAAAGATAACGAAGAATGATACTTTGTTTATAACATAAAGAATTTATAATGATTTTACTTAATAAAGTAAACATAATTTTATTTACTTAATGAAGTAAACATAATTTTAATTTTTTAAGAAATTTCAAATTAAATTTCTCTCATTTAGTGTTGCAAAGAATTTAGGAAAAGATCGCAAGAAATATTGAAAATGTTTACCAGTTCGAATACCTTTATTTATAAAAGTGGCAAAAAAGAATCCTCTTGTGTAGTAAGAACGAATATACATATATATTTTTATTTATTCTAATTTTAAATAAAATTGATTACAGGACAGAGCCATTTGATATGACCTCTATGAGGTGTTTCTATCAAATACCTGACACATCTGAAAGTACTACATAAAAGTGGTGAGTTATTAATATGGAAGGGCATTGAACATTTATCCATATTTTAAAAATAATAAAATAGATAAACTAAAATCTTAACCTAACTGAAATATCTTTTTTAAAAATAAAACTTTAGCTTGTCCTTTGCTGTGAGCGTAATATTAATTTTAGAGATATTGTTGAAACACAAGCGTTTCTGGTAATAGTAAAATATCATTCAAATAAATGCGAACTATTTATACTGAACTGAGACTGAGAAATGTAAGCCCGAATCTAATTCTATGTTTACTTTCCCCAACCTTCTGAACTCTAAGCGAAACATTTTCTTAAAAGATACTTTAACATCTGGAGAGAATGCAAAGGCATAAGTAATTTTAGATTATATATAAATATTCTAGGTTCTATCATTTTAGATAACTTCAATAAATAGAACTGCTACTAATATGACTAGGACAAAAACATTGTTCATTTATTCATTCTCTGTTGACTCCGTTGACAACATTCGTTAATTTTCTTCATGGTTATATTAATCACAGATATATAAAGATTAAATAATTTCTGGTTAATTATAGGGTTTTTTTAATAAAGGAAATTATTGTAACGAATAAAGAGTTATTCATTTGGGTTTAAAGAATTATTCATTCATTTTAGCAGCATTTCGTTCCATTGATAAAAATAGTTAAAGCAAAAATTTGATTTATCAATCTTAGAATACTGCATTAAATGGAATACTGTATTATCCAAACATGAGTGCTTTACAATTCAATTCTAAAGCATTATTTCAATAAATAGACTTACAGATAATCTTATGATAAGTAAAAGAAAGAACCGTTCATTTATTTCCACAGCATTTGACTCTCTGTCTTTTCCTGCAAAAACCAAATTGATTTCTTTCCCCTGATGGCTTTTTCCTTTTTTCGATTTCACATCTCTTTGTCCGTCTTCACCTGGATGGCGCCACAAATGTAATCAAGTTGGGTTCAAAATCTGTCGATATTTATTTTAGTAAACGCCATTCCCTTGTTCACATACGTTATGGCGAGTAATTTGAAAATCAAAATGGGAGGCAAAGATTTTTTAAAAAATTTTCTCACCTTTTTCATATTTTTTAGATTTGATGGCAAAATTTATTTTTGATTAGCTTACAAAATACAGCAAAAAATAGTAGACGTGACGTTTTATTTTTAAGTAAACAATATAATGACATCTTTATTCCAAAGAGATACATCTCTCTAGCACTTATAGTACTCAAAATACATATCAAAATAATTTCAAAGACAAATGCTCCATTTTGGGATTAACAGAATTCTCTTCTGAACTTTCTAACAAAAGCTCTAAATATGGAATATATCTTTTTTAAAACTTCGTCGCTTAATGAACACAATCAAGTTTGCATTTTTAACCAATAGCGCTTTGTGTCAAATGATTTGACCTGGAACTCAATGTAAATTTATTATTTGTGTGTGAATACATTTTGTTGAGTTTTGACCAAAGCTGTTGGTTGGGTTCCTAATTGTTCTTCTTCGAATTACGCGTAATAATTTTAGTTACGTAGCTAAAATTTATCAGAACTATTAGTGAAAATTTAACATATACCCTTAATTTTCATTTATTTAAATATATAATCATGTATAAAATTACGAATGGTAGTATATGGAATATACTACAGTAAACACGTAATCTCGAGAGAAGTACGAAAAGTAAAAAATTGACATTGTTTGCATTTAAATCAATAATGGCAGTATAAGATAAATTAAAATGCAAAATTTGTGTTAATAACCGAATTATGTTCTGATTTTATTGTGTAATAATAATTACTCAGAGTTTAAATGCATATAGCCCTAAGTTGTGATATTAGCGGTTATATAAAGTATTGTTTTGAATATAAATGACATTAAAATGCTGTTAGAAACGCATCAATGAAGTGGAGAAAGGTGATCAAAGATATAACGTTAGATTTTGGAATGGCAAAGTGGAAATTGAATTCATTTTCAAAATCATAGAGTACTCTTAATATAAAAGTTTTTAGTGAACGCAGCTGTTGATGATTCAATCCGATTTTATTTCAAAGTTTTAAACAACTAAATTTGAATTTGTAAAAAGTCATTAATCATCAAGCCCCTATCATTAGAACACTAATATAAATTCTGGACTTAGTTTCGTAATATGTTTATATCACTGTTATTTTTGTTTTATTCAAAATGTAATTTCTAATAATTTTAGAAATTTAGCATTTATTAACTAACAATTGTAAATCTGAAATTAAATTTTGAAAAATATTTTTCTGTAAATCCTATTCTCATCTGAAAATCAAAGTGGCTAAAAAAATTAAAATTCGTATAGTGCAGGTTTTAAATATATAAAACTCTTTTCTTTAAAAGTGCAGTGCAATTTATGTCAGTAAATCAAAGACTTCTGGCTTTAGTGAAAGAAATTCATCATAACCCACTAGATGCTGTGAAAAAAAAGCCAGGCAACATCGCAATTCTAAATTGAAGAACAATATTATTTTTTCCAAAATGTTACCACTTGAAAAATTGCTTTGAACAATATTTAGCTGAAAAAGTGCATCTTTTAAGAATGAAGAATTTTTACTGCTTAAATTATCATGAAATCCATGATAATTTAATAAATTTTCATTTCATTTCTTGAAAGTATAATGATATTTAATTTCTTAATGTAAGAATAGCATCATTAATTAAATTGAAAAAGCAAAGGAAAGCCTGTTCCAAAACTACGAGTCAAAAAATTACCTTCGTCGTGATATTTTTCTTCCAAATTTGGCATTTGTTCAAAAATACAATAAAATCCTCTTAAACTATGAAGCTCAATTTATTTCTTTTGCTACTTAGTCTTTATAAAATCTTCCCTCATTTTTCAGAGGAAGAAAGGAATTCAATGAAATTAAACTTTTTTCTCTGCTTATTTTTCACCACTTCATAGAGATTTTTTATTTATTGATTGTTTTACTTAAACAATTATTGCCAATACTTATGTGATTATTCAATTACAATATTTATAATTTATTAAATTTGTATATTTTAATATGATTAAAAAGCCTTTTTTTATTCATTGGGAAAATTTTTCAAACATCAGAAATTAAATTTACGCATTGGTTATCATCTGGGATGTCTTATGTTGCCGGAATGAAATATGATAAACATACACATATCATGGTAACCCTCAAGATAAGGGAGGATATTTTCACTTGCAGCTTCATACTATAGAGCTGATATATAAAGCTTCCAGCTCTATGCTTTATGCAGCTAGAAAAAAGAATGCGAGCTCACAGAAAGTTTGCTGTGACTAAGCACAATTGTATTCATTTTATGTGTAATTATAAAAAGGAAATGTCACATAATAACTCAATACAATGCATAGCTTTTCCTTTTATCAAAAATGCCATTTCTGTTTCAATATATAAAATTTAAACTCTTGTTAATATTGAATCCTATTGTAACTTATTTTAATAACTGAAAGATGACTAAAATAAATTGATATAAACACTTTCCTATTCGGAATATAGCTTGCAACATCAGAGGGACTCCATTGCTGTCACAGAATGACATATTTAACTAGAAAGAGTAGTCTATCCAAAACTTTCTCGCACACTCCCCAATAAATATCTTATCCTCTTTCCTCCGCATAAAATTGTGGAGCTTGGGTAATGCGCAAAACCTTTGAATCGAACTGATGAACAATAATTACGAAATATTGACCTTTCACTGAATCTAACATTTTTATTGAATATGTTGCTGGAATGTATACATTTTGGGCACCTGGTTTGATGAGATGTTGACATAAAAATCTGAGGAGAAACTACAGTTGTAGTTATAAGATAACTTATCGAATCCCATTGATTTATATTATTACATGCATACGAAGTACAAACCAACAAAAGGTCAATCGCTTGAGGAATTTTATTTAAAATTTGATATCTATACTTTAGATGCTAAACATGTGTACCAAATTTCATCTACCTAGCATTTTGTAATTTATAATTACCGAATTCATTTGTATTTAAACAACCAGACTTCCTGAGAATGGATTTCATTTAAAATTTGATAGAAATAAAGAAAATTGGTCATAATTGAAACAAACTTCAGCCGTCTAGCTCAATGTTTTTTTTGATTTATCGTCTTCACAGACAGGCACATATAATGTCTAAGAATTTTTTTCTGACTTAGGAGGTTTGAAATTTGGAGAACTATATCATTTTTACAAACAAGCACAATTCTATTCAAAGAAAACTATCATAACGATGAGGGAAAGTCAAATTTATGTAACACATGAAAAATGCACCAAGAAAGTTTCATTTTGAAATCTGCTGCTCTGTTTTAAAGTTGATAAAGTCACCCATCATTACGTAGCTTAAAGTTAAGTGTAATGATATGTTAGATCACATGCACAGTGACATTTACCTCATAACTGAGAAATCATGTAACTGACTCCATAAGAAATAAATTCTTAACTACATATTTAAAATCATAATTTAATCGCTATTAGAAATTGAATTAAATTAAAGAACTGAGAGAGAAAAATCTGATAATTTAATTTTTAATTTTAAGAATTACGTCTACAACATACACATTTACCTCATAACCGAGAAATAATGTAACAGACTCCATGGGAAATCAATATTCTAACTACATATTTAAAATATAATAAATTTAATTTAATTCCTAATGCTATTAATTTTTAGAAATTAAAGAGAAAATTAATTTTAAATGTAATTTTTTTTACTTGACAAAAGACACTTCATAGAAGATACAAAACTATTCACGTTTTGCGTAAGACACCATACTAATAGTAACATAAAGAGCTAAGAGCAATCCATCAAAACTTTGTATGAAAAAATAACCGTTATGATTTAGTACGCAAATTATATTTACATTTTAATCTTAATTCAGCTATTACCATTCGTTATAGCGATTATTTAGAGAATTTCAAGGATTAATGATGGCAATTTTCAGACTTTAATCATATGAGATGTAAAATGTAACACGAATTAAATATGCTAACTCTAAGCATAACAATGACAAATGCCCAATTAAGCGAACATATCTAGGCGTATAAGATTTACATTCTTTCATCCTTGCCCTAGCTAACAATGTGACTACAAGAGAAAATCTGTAACAGCCATAGAATTACATATCTTTTATGTAAAACCACAAAGACTAATGAAGGCATCTTGTTAAACAGAATGAAGACAAAGCAGTATTCATTAGAAACTTATGTTAAGACCATTTTCACATATATTAAAAAGCATTCTTTGGAGCAGTCCTTTTGTTCCTCGGTCTTCCTTTTCAGGAATATTTTGAATTGAAAAGGACGAATCTCGAAAATGTGGTGCGAGGCGCAGTGCTATCCATAAAGAGGAAGCTTTTGGTTTAGACATTTAATTGTCTTGAGGTGGCTTAAATGACTTCCTAAATCTTTTACGCAGCTAATATTTCTGTATAAAAGACGGCAACTTTTAACCGTGGAAGAAACGTCCTCATTTGCATGTTAATTAAGTATACGAACTTTCTTAATTTAGGGCTAAGTGCAATGAAAGTCGAAATTGCGGCTTTCAATTGGGTTATGGAAGTCACGGAGCGGTGAAACTTTGAAATATAATACTTTTTTTAAAGCACCGCTGATTGACCTGTTTTTCACCATTTTGCTTCGAGCGTAGAAAAATTCTGAAAATCGATTAAAATATTCTGAAAATTCAGAAACTATTTTTAATTTGGGTGTGTTAAACCATTTCTTAAAGAATTGTTGGAAACTTTTCGCCATCATAGTTTCAAAAGTTTTGAAATATATTAGATTAAATATATTAAAAATATGACATGTATTATGGATGTAAAAGAATTCGGAGATTTTGAGGTAACGTATTTCTATTTATTAAATGGGCAGACCCCATTTTTTAAAATCTGTTTTTCCGTTATATGATGTAAACAGTTGTTCATACACTTGCCATGATATATATAATTTGTTTTATAGTATTAGTTTTACAGCATTAGTTTTTAGTATTTTATAATATTCCCAAAAATATTTCAAGAGGTAATTTTTAAATTTTTGGTTTAAGTTGGTAATTTGTAAGTTGGATTATTCTTCTATTTATTATAAAATAACATTATACTAGTTTTAATCTAAAAACTAAAATCTCAGAGGAAATATATTGGTTGATGTATATCACTTGCATGGTTACTTTAAAAGCAGTGATGATTTTTTCAACATTTTCCAAACAAATTTATCGAATAATATTTTTATTCAATTCTATTGTCTCAAAGTTTCAACATTTTAAATATCAGAGTATTTCGAAAAATATTTCTCAGAATTACTGTTTTTTATATATGTTTTTATTCAGTATAATATCTTTATTAATTTTTTTTTTGAGTTTAACAAAATACTGCAATTCTAATGTACTATCAAGGAAGGAAGTGTTTTAAAACGAATAAAATGAATAAAAATAGGATATAAGTATAGATATTTCTTCTGCTGGTAATGCTTTCTGAATTAAATTTTGGGGACATCGAAATTAGACACTAAGGAATTAAAATTTATGGTAATGATCTTTTTAATGGATTATTTCTTTCCTTAGATACAAATTCAGACGGCGAAATCAGCTCTCTAAAGTGTCGCTTTTTCAAATTACTTTCTAACACTAGTGCTCATTTATTTCCAATAGGCTGTCACTCTAACAGCCATTTTCTCCATTAACTATGAAATAAATTCGTAAAGTTTCCTAAATATTTCTGAGAACTAGCAAATAAACGAATAAAAGGGCATCCGAAATGACGCCTTTCTCGCGCTTAGAGGGCTTAACTGCAGGACAGCAGGAATAAGGGAGTTTCACGTATCACCAAATTCCTAATTTCTGACATTCGGCAAGAAGATCTCACATTTTCCCGAAAATCCGACTTAATTCCTGTTGCCTAGTTACAAGGGCTCTCGCACACTTCTGTAGACACGTGTACTCGACTTAATCTTACCCGTTAGGCTTAAGACTGAATCAAAGTTAAGTAGAGTCTTTGTTTTACATGCATACCTAGAAGTGGCTTAGTGCCTAACTTTTTGACTTCATTTGTCTTTCGCCTCTAATACTATTTTCGCATGAATTTCTTATTATGTTATATAATAACCAAATGGCCTTTATTTATTTGTTTCTCGACTAGTTGAGTCTAATTTATTTTCAGAATGATAAGATTAGGTTCTTTCCCTTATTATTTGTTGTGTTACAGTAATTGGCAGCCGGAATTACCTATAGGTTCTTAATTACTTTAGTTTGACTTTTTTAACCTTAGTATATATTCGCTTAACTTTTTAATTAAGCTAATTAGCAATCAAATGACATTCATTAATTTATTTTTTAATGAATTATTTTTGGAAAAATAATATCAGGCACGTCTTTTATGAACCAATCAAATTTGAAATAAAAGGGTGCCATTTGAAATGAATCCAAGTGTTTAATATAATTGTTATATTAGTGTTACTATATAATAAATTTCTTGCACAATACATCTTATATATATTCCTACGAAAGTCATTGTCGTTAATAATTTAGAATGTCTAATCGTGTGATAATTTACAATAGCTAAAATAACTTGATGTCTATTCTAATTATTTCTAATATTTAGGATTCAGAATTTCTTGTTTAAAAATATGGAAATGATAAGACTGTCATTTTACATTAGAGTTTTTGATATTCGCATAAAAATAAAAATGAATATGGTACATTTAATAATGGCTATATACTATTACTGAAGTTTTTGACGCCAAATATTTGTTTAGAAAGGGTGATTCTTGACTCGAGGTTTGGTGAAATTTGATTATTGAGATTCTGAAAAGTTCTGTGTCTTACTTCACCAGACTGTAAAAAGCAGACAACCCCTCTTACTTTCAGATTTGTTATCCTTATCCTTATTTGTTATCCGAGTTATTCCTTGCTTTGAAACGGTGTAAATTTCCTGATATCGGCTATTTAGAGTGATTTATAGTGATTGAATTTTGCAATTTTTTTATTGAATTTCGAATGATTTTTGTTTTTTGTTTCGAGGCTATTTTTTAATTTTGCAAATTCTGTATAAGCATACATCTCACATTAAAATTTGTGACTTTACTGTTAAGCTTAGCATTGGCTGTATATTAAATTATTTAAATCTGAGAAATATACTTTATCAGTTACGTCTTTTCCCCCAGGTGTAATATGGTACTCAATGTAACAATATAAAAGAATCGATCATTTTCCAAGTTAAAAATACTACAAGCATGTGATTAATTTCCTAGATAGGTTTCCTTTATTCTGAGTTCGGATATTTCTAGATCACATCTATTTTGGAAAAATCATTTGCAATCTCATTAAAATAATATAAAACAATATCTTTTTTTAAGAAATAGCATTGGCAAAGTTCAGAATGTCACTGCATTTAAATGTAAAAAGGAGCATTTTGTTATATGAATGATTATAAAATTTTGATATATTTTTTTCTCTTTAATTTCACTTATTTTTCATTTCGCCTTTGCAAAAGTTGGAAATAAAAAAGAAAGATCGTTTTTTACTGATTGCATTAATTTTATTTTGAATAATTCAATCAAATTTCTTTTACTCTTCAGTTATAAAACTGGCTGCGAAAATGATAGAAATATGCCTAGTGTAAAAAATAATCCATGAACTATTTACGTTACATTATAGTTTATCGATGCTTATAAATTAAGACACAATTTGTGTAGCGAGCAGTAAAACTGATTCAGAAGTTTTTCAAAAAGTTTCTTACGTATAAAAATGTTATAAATTTATGATTGTGCTCGTAAATTTTGATAATTACTTATGGAATCCACGATAAAATTTCAATTTAATTTCCAGTCATTTTAACTTTGCTTAACATCAACGTGAAAGTTTCAGTTTTTAAAGATTCTCTCATTTCAAAATATGACTTAAATCTAAACACATATCTTGATTAACTTTAGTTACTTTCATGGGGAGACATATAATAAAAACTGTTTCTTTTGATGTTAAAGTTAATGAACTTCACCCGAAGATAAGACATTAAAAATGCAATTTTTCTGGCTTTCCCCTCTCCCAATTCTTCTAAAACTTGATTAGCCAAAAAATATTGACTGATTATTCTTACGTTTGCTTTTCTTGATTGAAAAAGGTTCAAAAATGAATGGCGAAATGTTATTAACAAACTTCCTTCTTAAGTTCTTTCTGTATCGTTTTTTTAAAATTCTTTATTGACTTATAGTCAAATTTAATTAAAGTTCTGCTATGATTAAATATTTTTCTTTCATATCTGTCCTTAAATAACATTGAACTTCATCTCGTAACTTGAATCACGGGGTGAAAAAGAGGGATGCTTTTATGTTTTTATTCATTATGTGTTCTTCTTCTTCGTTGTCGTTCTTTTTATCTCATTTCCACCTGTATTCTTTTGTTGGTCACGCAATTCTCTTTCATCACATTCACAGCTGCGCCCTGCTGAGATATTTGAGTAATAGCGTGTGTCATCATCTCCTTAACATCAACGTCCACTAAAAGTGCCATTCTCCTATGTATTGAATTTTTTCGCCTATTCAAAAATTGGGTATTGTTTTCTTTTTCGAAAAATTGCATCTTAAACAAAAGACAGAATATTAAATGAATACTTTTTTTATGTGCACTGATTAATGCTTGTAAAGAAAAGTGAAACTAGTGACACGAATGGAGTTTGTAATTATCACCTTAATATTCATGCCTGCAAAATGATTGATTGAAATTCGATAATAATTGAGTTTCTTAGCTCTTCTAAAATTGGATACTTTTTCTAAAATTGATTGTAATTTTAGATGAAAAAATAAACACAAGTTTATTATTGATTCAAATTTTTTTAAAGCAAATAAACTTTTTCATGTCTTATTGTTAATAATAATTTTCTTAATCTTGTGAAAGAGTTAATTCACTTCTACTCTTTTCCTTTAATACATATATTAAGATTATTTTCTCAATATTATTTAGACTTTATTTTCTTGTGCTTGCTTAGATCTGTTTGGATATATACTTTTATGTGTTTGTATTTTGAATATTTTATTTTTATTTGATCATGTTTCTTCAGTTATATCTTTTACTGTATGTTTCCCTTAGTATAGGAGTAATTCTGTTTTATTTTTGTTTGTATTTGCGTATTTTCCTGTTTACTCCCTTTTCCTTTGGATTTTTGCCTGTTCTTTATATTCGAAATTTCTTCTATTAATTGTGTATTTTTTGTCCTGCGTTTGTAAGCTTGTGGTATATTTGTTGGCACACAAGGAGTTTATACATCTAGAAGAAAAGAAATATTTGTTATTTTCTTTCTCACATAAGAAAGTTACTTCCTTAATCTAGAACTGTAGTTACAGCCAAATAATAACAATTATAATTTTACTTCAATTTTTGCATTACCGTAATTTTTAAAAGAAAAAATCATTTGCATAATCTTGTGGAAGGTATACCACATTTTTTTGAAAATCTGCAAGGTGAGTAATTTGGTGTCATATCTTAGCGTGATAATATTTAAATAAAGCATTACATGCGACTTCTTGCTCTTAAGTTAATTTCCACCCAGAAATATCCCACTATAATCTCATTTTCTAAAATAGGATTCTATTTCATTTTCGAGACTCAAGTATATGCAAAAGAAAGAATGTCGAAGCAATGCTATTTGTTCGGTTAAAGATAATTATCATTAAGAAAAATAATTAATTTTAAGGAATAAATTTGGGATTATTTATTAACTATGATTTGCTGATACTGTCTGAAACATGGTTGATTGTCAATTGGAAATAATTATGGAAGGAAAGGGTATATATTTCCAATCTGTTCAGTGTAAAATACGAGTTATAAATCTCATCTTATGCAGTGATTCAGAAACAGAGGGTAGATTTTGAATTGCACTTCTGTACTTGCAATAATTTGTTAATTGTACAAATTGCACTTCTTTTCTTTCTCTCTAACTTTCTAAGGAACATAAATTTATTGAAAACATCGTATAATATTGAAATCCTCAGATACTTTTAAATTGTTTCTTTTTTGAGATGTTTGTGTATTCGGCTTACAGATTTTTTTTCTATTTTCCAACATTGAGAGACTGTGAACCAAACGTTTTTAGCTCAGTATTAAATGCTCAGTATGAGATGTCTAATCTGCCAACTATGTAATTGAATGGAATTTTGCTGAAAGCCATGACTCGAAAGCTCTACAATTAAACAGTCCAACATCGTTCCTAGTTGGACTGAATGATCGAATTATTATTGGGCGCCGGCGTTAAGTGCACGGCTTTTAGTACGAAGTGCTTGCTATACAGCTGTATCATGTCAATCATTAGGAATTGGAAGATTCAGAAACCAGAATTCTGAAATTGATGAGTAGTATCACTTAACAGTTATTAGGGGTTCGAAAATTTTGATAATTTTTCATATTTATAATAAACATATTCCTTTTTTTCGTAATAAATGTGTTTTACATTATTTATATAATTTAAATTAGTTTAATCGGCTTTTCTGGTATTTCAATCTTTTAAATTCAATACTCAATATAAATGTTTATTGAAGCATATTCGAAAAAGAAAAGTACTTTTCGGACAATGGAAAAAGCGTATTTGGTTTTTTGATGCAAAATTACTTTGGATGCAATTCTAGAATAACTATTATTTTTTAGCAACATTTTGTGATACATAAAATTTAGTGAGAGAATTGCCTTATTTTTGAATAAGGAAGAATGTTGAATTATGCATCGTGAAAATCAGACAGGTATTATTTATAGCTGAATATTGCTGCTAACGTAAGCTTCAATTTTTTCTGCTCGTGCATTTTTTCATCTTTTGTCTGCCGCTTTCTTGTCTTGAAGAATCACAATTTATTATAAACTATTTTACCTTTTAAATTTTGTTTTATTTAAAATTTGCTTGAATAATTAATTCTTGTGAGAAAAGTAAGTTTGGATAATTATTTTACAAGGTATTTTGAAATCGAATGTTGATAACAAAATTGGACTTGACAGCACCGAAGCTAATGGAACAACAATGAAAATGTGAATTTAAAAATAGGTGAAAAAAGCATATAAGGATAGAAAAACAACTGAAGGGTACTAAACAAGGCAATGAGGATTTATTTACAAAATTACCAATTTTTATAGACGTTCTATAATTAATTTATAAATTGTAAATAATTTTAAGGAATTGAGTTATAGTTATCCTTATTTAAAAATTAATAATCCTAAAAATAATGGCAATATTACTTTTATTAAAAATATTAAGCCATTTGAACAAAAAATTTCATACTTTCAAAAAAACACATTTTACATTTTATATATTTAAAGTATTTTTTTAAAAGTGCAAAATTGTTATAAAAAAAGAAGTACCCTTTAGACAACTAAAGAACCCTCTAGCTTTAGTGTCGATCTTCGTATGTATATGAAATTTTTCTTTCTTTATTTTTAAATATTATTCATATCATCATTGCTTACAATTCATAAATAGATATGAAAAAATGCATCACCTTGTTTTAAGAGGATATTCAAAATGTACTGTATTTCATCACTGATAAGTGTAAATCAGTTTTCTCTCAAACTTTATTCAACTTAGTCTATCTATGGTTTTTGAACCCGAAAAATTTCCTAACATGAAGCACATGCACTAGCTATATGTTCATTATAAAAGTGAAATACTAATCGCAGACCATTCTAAATTACTTGCTCATTTTTATATACGTATCTTTAATTTTCTTTATTACTGTATTTTTTAAAAGTTATTACTTCTCACATTCCTGCTTCTGAAATAAATAGAAATTTGAAAGCATGTATAATTATAAAAACATTTTTAAATAATTATAGCAATAATTACACATATGGTTATGAGAATGATTATTCTATGGACTGTCTTCCAGAAGTGTCCAGTTTAATAACCGAAGATTCATATTAGAAATGGTTTTATTTTACTATAAAATGAATTCAATTGAATCGAGATTTATCTACCAAATAAGTTCGATAATCAATAAAAGCGTTACAAATCGTAATAGTACATCCAAATGTTATTTAAAGTCAAGAACGTAATTATAATTTAAAGTGAAAAAGTCAGTGTAATTTTTGAATTCGCTCTTAAAAGTATAAAATTCTTATCAATAGGATATAAGAACAGCAATTTAATACTCTGAAACAGAATTGTTCAACAAATCATGATTGTTCAAATAATTAAGATGAAATTTTAAAAAATGCCCTTAAATACTTAAAAAAAGACACTTATAATCTCTTTCTTCCGTTTTAAATATCAAATTTTGAATAAAAATAATAAAAATGAATTTTATTTGAAATTATTAAATAATTTTTTGTTATAGAAAATTTATCAAGAGAACTTCATATAAAATTTTATTTTCTACAAAGTGTATTCGTTTTGCCATTTAGGGAGGTTTAAATTTACTATATTTTAAAATTTCATACAATCCCCTTCGGTTTTTCATTTAAAGTAAAAAATGTATATTTTATGATGGAAGATTACTTTTTATCTAAAATATTTATCAATATTTTGTGAATTACTAAAAATTATTTCCTACTGTGTATAGCATAAATATTACAAAAATTATATTAATGAATTACTAAGTTTCCTGAATTGAATTATTTTTGTAATTATATACAAAATTCCAATTGATTCTATCAAATTTTCAAATTTTCATTAGAAATTTCAACACATAAAACAAACAATAATAGACATAATTTGTCTCTTTCTTGTTACAAAATTCGAATATCTTTATTCATTAATTATAAATAAAAATGTTTTTTTTTCAATTTATTTTAAAATTAAATAGTTTAAATCCTACAAAGCATATAGTCTGACCCAGAAGAAAACAAGGGAATTTATATTGATTTTATATATATTTTAAAATATCAAAATTTTTACTCGAATTTCTTATTTAAATCTCTTTTTTTGGAGTTTAAATATTAATATATCAAACGTTTAGTAAGCAAATGTAGCAAAATTTCATTAAAAACTTTCGTAAAGATTTTAAAATTAAAAAAAAAAAACGCGTTTTTGTGATAAATTATTATGACGTGTTTTAGATGAAAGTTTGTACGTTTTTATGGTGTAATATTTATTAATACAAGACGGAAATATGTATTTATGGTTTGTTTGTCAGTTGGCGCATCATAAGCCAAGCATAGAATTAAAGTTGCAAAACTCGATAGAAATATACTTAGAAGGATGAGGGATTACATTTGAAAGTAATCTTTAGACACTCGAATTAGTTTTCGTTATTAAAAAAAGAAACAAAATTTTGATGTTTTAGTGATAATTAAATTTTTTTTCTCACATATAGATAATTAACATCTACATCAATTTAATATTCAAAAATTTGTCCACCAATTTAAAATTTAAACACTCAATTTCCAGTGAGATATTTAATTCCCCTTATTTCCTTAATTTTAACAATTTAAAAAAATAATATATTGAAATATAATTTACAGCTGTAGTTTTTTTGTTGAAATTTAACACAATCCTATTTCCTTCTTCATCAAATGGTCAAATCATTAATTTTTCTTCTATTGAAAAATGTCATTGTATCTCAGATTACATTTTAAATTAGGATTTTCATTTCTTAAAATAAGAAGGAATGGTTAGTAATTTTATACATTGCGAATATGAGATTCTCTCTGTGATTTTAAGCATAAGATAATTATTATTTCAGAATTAGATTTTTCAAGTCATATTAAGTGTCATTTAGGAGATTTTCGTAAAGTCTAAAGACTATAGATATTTTTAATAATGGTTTTACATAAGCAAATGCCAATTCTCCTTATTTTGAGATTTAAGAAATCTGTAGTTTTTAATTCATATTATTTACTTATTTGATTTAATTAATCATATAATTTGCGAACATCTGATAAATTTAATCATCCATTTTTTTAAAAAGTCAAATTTCAGCCATCATGACACATTTCATTGGAGTTTTGCAAATAGAAATGAAGGAATTTAATGGTAGAGATTCAATTTTAAATAAAGGAATATTTGCGAGAAAATAAAATTATTAATTAATAATAAATGAAATAAAAATTTAGAAAAACTTTTTTAATATAAAGTACAAAGTATAATTTGATTTTAATTTAAAAAATGGCTTTATACGGAAGTGAAGAATGTAGAAATCCAATCCAGTAATGCATTTTAAGAATAATTATAATGATTTTTATCAAATTAGAGACATCATCTGGTAATATGAAACTAAAGTTGAAAATAGATTCAGAATTTTTTTAATTTTGATAATGAGTTAATGATTTTACTAGAACTTGCTTTTCAAAAGAGACTGACTAAGATGAAACTTGTTTTTTATCGAATTAAATTTGGGAAAATTACTCAAGTAATCGAAATCACAATAACTGAAAATATAAAAAATAAGAATTTAAATCTTTAATTTTATAAATAATTAATTAAACGTGGTTTTAAAAAAAACCAAAAATGTTTCTATTAAATTAATTGAACTTTATTTTGTTTGTTTGAGCTTGATTTTTCTGGCGCAATAGCAAGATTTGGCCATTCAAATTAACTGAAAACAATGAGTTAATATGCTGCATTTAAAAAATGGAAATAAGAATTCGGCTCTAAGTTTTAATAAATGAAAGCGCTTCGAATTAAAATGAAATTTACATTTTGTTCTGGATTACTGAGATGAATCAGAGCAGATATTTGATTAACTATTCAGAGTCAAATTCTATGCAACAATTGAATATGTATTCGCCATAAGAATTTTACTCATTGAATCATATATTAAAATAGAGTTTACTTGCTTTAGTTTGAAGGGGTAGAGCTTATATATATATTTGTATTGGTGTTTTTATTGGATGTTCTGATTCGAATGTACAATGGAATAAATTCATTCCAACCAGAAAAAGTAGCAAAAATGTCCTATTCATAGCTCATTGTTCTATTATATGAAAGCGTTTTTTTATTTAGCTAATAATTTCTACTCACTTGTCGCGTTATTAGAACTGAAATTTGTACTCATTCCGTTTCGTTGTATGTCTGGAGAAAATGAACTCATATGATTGGTTAGTAATAATTTTAATTAATAATTCTTCTAATTTGTGCCCCTTGGAAATGGGTTCAGGGCAGGAGCTTCCAAAACGTAGTCAGGCCACTGTGTAATGACCGAAATTCTGGGGTTTTTTTTCGAAAAAGAAGCTTATTTTTTAAATAATTCATAACAGAAATTTTATAAAGAAAAAGGCCATAAAGTTATAGTTCCCTGCCTTCCCATCCATAGTTACGCCATTTAATAATAACAAGAATTACGGAATTTTTTTGCAAAAAAGCGTAATTTTTAATTCTTAAGATTCATACAAACAATTTTATCAACAGAAATGTTATAAACATCATTAAGGAGATAATATAAGTTATTTATATTAGGAGTCTTTTTATAAGAATAGCATTTATATAGAAAAATTGAATAAATATACAAAAATTCTCGGCTCTTAATGCCTATTTATATCATCAATTACGACATCGAAAAGTTGTTCCATAGAATTCACGGTGATTGAATTAGTTCTTAATTTAATAGAATTTTATTCTTGGGTTGCTTTTATGTAAGACGTTTCTTTAGTCTGCTGCCAAGAGTTTCCTTTAAAGGAAGGTCCATATACCCATCCAAAAATTTAGAGCATTTTTAGTTATATATTCTACAAATTTTCTATCTAATTTCCCCATAATTAAAACTTTGTTTATCCATCAGTAAAAAGTGCTCTCTTTTGGGGTGGGGGTGACGAATCACTTCTTTGTGAAATTGCTCTTATTTTTTAAATTTACAGTTTGACAATTCATAAAAGGCAACGTACAAAAAAGCAATTAAATAGAGAACAATTACAAAAAACGAGAAAAAATACTATATTTTCAGCACCAAAACATGGTATCAATTGTTCTGTTTTTAATAATAAGATGCAACTTTGTTGACTTTCCGAAACCTTCTGCTCGTTGTCTGTATTCAAATAAAGAAAACTTTTGTCTAATCAACTTCTGCAATGCTTACTTCTTTATTCTGATTATTTGACAATTGCTGACAAAAAGATTGTTGAACCTGATTCAGTGCGTTACATTTTTGTTTAAATTAACTTTATTATAATATAAAGCTTTAGGGTACAAATATTTAGATTTAGAGTTAATACAAATGCTGTACCTGTTCTGAGCAACCAAATCTCAAAGATGCACTTTTCCCAAAAGGTTTTAACAATTTTGAAAACTTCTGCATAATCAGTTAGATTTCAATTAAAACTTGAAGTAAATCTAAGAACTATTGAGAATCGTTCAAAATTAATTTTTAAAACTTTATTTTTTTTTCATTCGGTTCCTACTATTAATTCGCGCTCTCCCTATATATACTTATATATCTTGTTCAAAATTTCAATCGTTAATAAAATACTTTTTTTTCATCCACTCAAGTTCAAATACATTTTTAAAAACTTGTTGTGGATAACATTTGATGTTAATAAGGTTTTTTTGAATATTAATTTATTAATTAAATTAAATTAATTTGAATGCTTTAAATAGATTTTTAGTGGTTTGTTATAAACATTGAAATCAACAGACAATAACTCAATCTGTAAAAGCCAAGGATTTCAGTATATTTCACGTGAAGGTGAAGAATGCGTGTCCAGTTCTTGCAAAAATTCATAATTTACTGATAAACTAAGTAATTTTATATGGCAGAAAAAATTCTCTTATATAAGATATTTAGCAGGATATAAATTTAGGAATAAATACCGTCAGTGGCGAAGCTTTAAGACCACTGGAAAAAATTATTTTGCTACTTAATGTGATTATGTCATATGTATATACATACTTACATTAATTGAAATTATTTCATAAAAAGTAACTAAAATAAAAAAATTATTTGTTGTCCTTCGTAGGAATTGTCTTAATTTTTTTATATCACTTGTTTTAAAGGGAAATGAAATTTAATTTTATTGCGTACTTACTGAAGAATGTTATACTAAAAAATTAAAAGCAATTTTTTATGAAGAAAAAATATTATTCAAAGAACACCATGCAGCGTGACAATACATAAGATGAATAGTTGCATCTAAATTATTATTATAACTCTATACTTCTAATTTAAATACACATGTTACCAGATTATTTTAATTATTACTCATTTTTCATTTGTAAGGAAATTTTTTTAATGTTTTAATATTACTTATTTTTGAACGATATTTCTTTAGTCATTTATCTAAAAGGATTTATTTAATTCCGTGCTTATTTTAAGTATAATGGGTTTTTTTTTTCTCTCTCTTCCTTTATCTTTTCTTCCTCTTCCTACATCTTAGACGTGTTACTTTTCCCATTTTTGAACAATGCTTTTTGTACTGCGACTATTTTGTTCAAGCAGCATTTAAAGTGTCTCATTATTCATGTATTATGAATTCTAAAATGGAAGAATAATCTTATTTGTTCTTAGGCAGGAACTTCCAGAGTTTCTGCATAATATTAAAAGAGGATCGAAGCAGTCAACATCGGAATAAAAAGTTGAAAACTTTTCATTTGTTGATGTTGAAGTTAGAAAAGTAGGTAAAGAGTAGAATATTGACTTATTCCCTGAAATTTATGATGCCAGTTATCAATTAATCATGATTTTCTTGTTGCAAAGAGGATTTACTGTCAGGCAAGAAGCATTTTTACTGTCATGTATCTGATGGATTTCTCTATACATACCACATATAGAGAAATGTCTATATGCTTTGAGATAGAAATTTCGATTTCCACCCAATATTTCTTATCGCTTACAGTTTTAAAGTATTTTCGAAAAATAAAGACTGATTTTATTTTATTGATATTTTAACTAAGTTCAAATTATTTTTTATTGGTTGAAGTTATTTCAAATTCTTCTATTTATTTTCTTACGGTATCACAAAATCAAAAATTGTTTGCTAAACAGCATTGAACTTTCAGGAAAAGATGCTTGTTATCATTTTCATGGCCATCAAAAATGGAATTGCATTCGGATTTTCCTATATGGCTATATGCTCCATTAAAATTTTGTTGCAGAAATGAAACTATCATACAAACTAACTTGAGATCAGTATACCACCCAATTAAATTAAAATGCTGGATATTTGAAGTGCGACGGTGTCAAGAAGAATATCCATTAAATTTAATAACTTCTAAATTTAATAACATCATAGAACATGTATTTATAGAAGTTAATGTTAAAAGTAAAAAAAGTTTAAAAACTCACTTTATTATAGAACTAAAGAGCAGAAAAATTTTAAATAAAAAAATGTAAATTTTATTTCATTAAAACAGAAAGTAAAATTTTGAAACGATGATTGAAATACTTTAGGAAAATTGGAAGTTTTTACCCTTTTCATATTTTAATTTTTATTGAATATTTTGTAATTTTCTTCTTTTTACATTTTGATCTGGGCTATTGTTTGTACCATCTCGTCCTTTAATAGTTTTGTTCTGATCCTATTTTTTATAGAGAATTCTTTCATATATTAACGAAAGTTGGTTTATAAAATATAATTTTTCACTATTTATCCTTTATGTATTTTAAAATTTGAAATGCAAAATTTATTGTTTTCACATATTACTTTCTTCTGGTTAAAATATGGCCCTGAAAAGCTAACATTGAAAAATGTCTTACATGTACTTAACACTAAGAAAAATTTACTTTCTGTTGAATTGGAAAAAATGTTATACAGTAAATGCTAAGGAAGAAGGGTTATTATAAAGTATGAAAATGAAAATCCTATCCTAATTTCTTACAGATGTAGATGACGACATGACAAGATGAAGAAAATTTTTCAAACTACTACCTTTCGTATCAGTGAATGAAGAATTATGGCATAAAATACAAAGAAATTTTCCTTTAGAAGGTGTAATGGTGTTCAACAGGAACTTTGATGCATTCAAGAATACGAGTGAAAGTAAAGATAGAGTAATCACGAAAAATGAACTTTATACAATGAACGTTCATTAATACGTTATTAACGAACCTTCTGCGAAGCGTGAAGATAAAACTAAATTTATCTACTGAAGAAAAAGCCCGAGCATTTAAGCACCATTACAAATAATTCATTCAGATGCTTTTGCATCTATTAAATATGTCTTTAAAAGATTTTCAAATTACATAGTAACTTTTGTGGATGATTACACTCGGTACACAGTTATGCAGCCAATGAAATGTAAATGTCAAGTTTTGAAAAGTTTCGACGAATACAAGAAAAGTAGAAAATAAGTATGGAACTAAAATAAAGATTCACCTCAGCTACAAAGGCGTTGGATTCATAAACAAAATGCTTGGCAGCTGTTTGAAAATACGTGGGATTTTTCACCATCTGATAATGCTATACTTAGCCTTTACTACTTGACCAGACCTGATGAGACCATTGAACCTTCTCATTTACATCGTAACCAGTAACATATATGAGACAGTTCAAATAATATCATTCAAACGAACATTGGAGATGTATAAAGCACATATTCAGATACCTAAAGGAACAACTTATCTTGAAGGAGAGGAGAAAGAAGACTTTTTCTGATGCAAATTGGAATGGCGATCGAATCGATCGCAAATCTTTTAGCGACTGTATAATTGTGTTAGGAGGAACAACCATTTCGTGCTGCAGGAAAAAAACAGAATTGCGCAGCACTCTCGTCGTCAAAAGTGGAGTAAATCAACATGTTCCAAACAGCTAAAGAGGTGCTGTGGATTAGAAATCTGTTGAAAGAGCTACAAACAAAACTTTTATCGATGAGCCACAATGACTTTTCTTCGACAATCAAGGAATGATATGCATTCGTCAAAATCAGGGAACATCGGAAGAAGCAAGTACATTGACTTGAAGTATATCTTCCTGAGGAAACTTGTGGAAAGAAATACATTGATTTTTATCCACATGCCATCATTGTGGATGATATGCTTACGAAGTCTGTCAACAGGAAAACTTTGAGTTGATTCAGGTGAGATTATTGATTTGCAATTTATTTCCTAAAATGAGCATATACCAATAAAAGAGGGGGGGATGTTAGAGTTATACGCTGATATACTAAAATATCATCTGCATATTATAATGAAAGGCAAAGTGTTTTTAGTTTAGCATTTTAATTTATTCCAATTTTGTTTTTAATGTATGTCAATGTAAGATTCCTTCTAGTAATATGTTAATTTCATGAAGTTCTTTTTATCCATATTAAATTTCTTTTTGTCTTTGATATTTGAACATTTCATTTCATTTTTATAATCACTTTGGTTACCTTATTTTAATTTGTAAACTATTATTCTATACTTTGTGTCAGTTCATTTCAGATTCAGTAACACACAGTTAAATAATACAGATTATAATTTATTTGAAGTATGTTTGGAAAAAGATCGTTTTGTTTTCTAAAGTGAGAGTCTATAAACAAAGTTTGTATGTAAATTATGTATTTATGTACTCTATGTTATGGTATGTGCAAGGGAGAATATATGTTATCAGTAGAATAATTTACTAAAAAGAAAATGTTATGCTCTCGTAAATGCTGTAGAATTTTGAATTTTTTATTAATACCTTTTAAAAAAAATCTCATTCAAACAAATTAGTTTAATCAGTTTTGTTTATTTGTACTAAGAATTTCAGAAGGCATTGCAAAATAATTTTCCAGTTGCTAACAAATTCAATGCAAGCTGCTTAATTAAAATAGCCACCAGTAAGTTATTAAAATAATCCGGGAAGTCAAATGAAATGAGGATTACTAAAAATTAATCTCTAGAATTTAATCTATGTCTTTTTAATTAAAAAGAAAACATGTTTAATTAAAAAATATCTTATTTCCAGTTCAAAATTAAAGAATCTTGTATCATTCTGAAGAATGAGAGCGATATCTTTTTTAAATAATCCATGATTAAATTTTTACGTTTTCCTGAATCATTGAAGGAAAAAGTCTATATTATATTAAAAAAAAAAGCAAAGAATATTAAAATATTTGATTGCCAGTTTAAATAATTTAATGCTCTGTTAAAGGATATTTCATTTCTTTAAAAGGGAAATATGACAATCAGTCAACGCCAACGTAATACGTAGAATATATAGAATGGCAGTTCTCCACTAACAATGTCAATTTTAATTTTTGATAAATATTCTACTAAATATTTTGTAATAAATGTTTTTATGTTTACTTTAGAGTACAATTGTTGTGCCAACACAAACTAAAGAATAAATTTGAGTCTTTAAGACATACATTTAATTGTCAAATCAGATAAACATTTAAAAATTAAACGCAGGATTTGATTCAAATTTTCTAGGATAAGAGAAGTATTTCAAAGGATTCGAATTATTTTTATCTTTATATTTTATTATTTATTTACTATTATAATTATTGATGACTTATTTTTATATTAATTACTATCATCTTTTAAATAATAATGCGTTCTATGTGAATGCTTTCAAAATAATTCATTGAGCTTGATTCATTTATATTAATGTCTGATTTTGTAACTAGATATTCTTCGGAAATGTTGAAAAAAATTCAATCATGGTCAAGACACTTTTCATCAAATTCTTACATCACGCCAGCAGAAAAGAGTCTGACATTTTAAGGCAGATAAAACACGCATGTGGCGCATTCAATTTGAATACTTTGGCCAAATTAAGAACTGTTTGGCCCTGAAAATAAGCTCTTTCCGCCAAGAATTGCAATCTGTAAAACACATATCAGTTACTATTATATTTGCTTTATATGATATATTGCATTCTACGCTATTAAAAATATCAAAATATTTTGATATTTTACGAACATAAATAAAATATTAGATTTGCAATGGAATTCAAAAAGAAAACTCGTCCTATATGTAATTAAATATGCCAAACATATAAAATAACGAAACAAAACACATCTTAATCGATCGAAGGCTCATTGGTTATCTTTTTAAGAATTTACTACCAAGTACTTAGTAGAAAGTTAGAAGACACTTAGTAACAGATTGCAGGTGCTTCATCATCCACGCCACCACCTAATCTTAATAAACATATGCGGTAATGACCGTCGAGAATGTGTAACAATTTTAATGTGAGTAGTTTGCCTGTCCTATTAAGAAGGGCACTCTGGTAACGTGTTGTGATAACCTTAATCGAATGATCTCAAAGTAGATATTATAAAAGAAGCATACTTTTAATGGAACCAAATGTAATTTATTTCATAATTTCGATAGGCTTCATTTTAAGATTTAATGAAATAGGATGTCCAAGTACAAGTTCTTGTTTCCTTAGCAAAATATGACAGGTGAAATGAAAAAAAGTATGGTTTTCCTATCTTTCCGTATTTAAACCTCTTAAAACTGTTAATTTCACAGAGTTCTGTGAAAATTGAATGTCTATTGTGAAAAATTTTTGAAATTTCATTTTCCCATTCGTGGTTCAAAAGTTTTTTAAAGACACGCAAATCAAAGCAGAATTTGGAAAAGGATTTTTCTTTAACGAAAAATTAAAAAGCATTTTATTAAAATATAAATTCAGTAGAGTTAAGGAAGTTTATTAGGTCGCTATTATTTTCAAAATTGTATTTTACAGCAAATATTGAAGAATCTCTTCTTGATCTCAGCTCACTGTCGAACTGCAGTTTCAGAAATTTAGAATTTGAGCCTTTTGAAACAATTATTAAAGATATGTAACAGTGTATTTTTAGGATCACCGCTAAACAACGTTGTTATGATGCAATGAGTATTGATTAGTTGTGCTATTTGATTCTTATCTCATATTTAAATCTTTCTGTAAAAAATTCAGGGAAATTTATTTTTATGTCTTTGTTCATAATAATGACCCACGTCTAAAATTATAACGTTCAGTTCTTTTTTAATGCATTTACTATGAAGCTTGGCTGATTCGGAAGTTTTAAAAGCGAATTCTTCGGCCTTTTGATTTTTTTTCTATTTATTTAAATATCCATTCTAAATAACGATAAAATATCGTCTATAAAATGGATTTCTTTGTTAATTAAATGTCAAAACAAAAAATATTAAAAAATTCTTTTTGTTTCTGAACTCTTTTTATCAGTGGCATTTGTAGTTATGTCCTACTTGATCGAAAATAAATAATTTTCAATCTTTATTTTCTCTCAAGTTCCTTACGGCGGTAAATTTCCTTCAGTCCAAGAAACAATAAAAAATTTCTAAAACCTAAAAGAGCGTTAAATAGGAATTGTATTGTTAATACTGAAATTTGCTTATACATCGGTTATATTCAAAGTAGTGTTTACTATAATTACCTATTCATTGAAATTATTGCTTAAAAAATTGCTGTAGGGTAATTTGTGCTTTATTTATACAAATTACTTTCTGCTTAATTATGTTTTATTAAAAGAAACTGTCAAGAATTAAGAACAAATCTTTGCTGCCTGTCTTTTTTAGTTTGAAAATTTTCGAGTTCTTTATCTGGAATACAGTTTTATTTATTTATTTTGGTCTCATTCCATTTTTTTTAACAAATCGAATTTTATTGAGGTTTCGTTTTCTTCGAATTGAACAAAAATCCACTATATTCCATTACAGTTCAGTAAATCCAATTATCTACTTTTCCTTATGGTCTTTTTTAGATATATCAGCAGATTTTTATTTTCAATCGAAGTATAGAAAATCAAACTATTCTTCAATTGAAGTATAGAAAAAAAGGGTTTTATTTGTTTTTGACTTTGAGATTTTGAATCTCCACTTTCAGACCTTGTTTTGAAAGCATTTGGGACAAACTTTGTCAAAAGGAATTCTGCATGCCATTTCGTCTGTATATGTATAAGCACGAAACTTTTAAAATTCAGTGATCCAGATGAATGAAGTTCGACATATGATTTTATTTATAATAATATGGTTGCGAATAGAAAAATCATAAAATTTCTCAGAGTTAGCTATCTGACATTCCATATATTTATTCCATATATATTCCATTCGCATTTATTTATATATGAGAATGGTAATTCCAAAACGCAATAAACAATGGAAACGGATTTCAGTAAATGTTCTTACACAAATGATCATTTACAAGAAATCCATCAAATCGATTGTGTCAAATTTTGGACGAAATGCATCAAAAATCAGGTCGATAGCCTCTTTGCCTACTCATTTAGATAAATGGAACTTGGTGTGAGGTAGCTCTAATATCTAAAACTAAAGAATTAGAACTCCCTTTTCTGTAGCCAATGCAAGAATTTCTATCATCATGTAGATTATTTCCCCTTTTTTCATGCATATGCGTAATGGCTATAATTTTACTTTATTTAATGGCTTAATCGATTATTATTTGGGAAATCTGGAACAGGTAATCCCACATGTGGTCATTAAGGATTCATATATTATCTTCAAAATATTTAAATGAGAGAAAGGTTTTTCTTAAGAAATTCCATCTCAAATCGATAAATAATGATAGAATTTATCGATTGGAATTTTCTTGTACACATGATGTAAAGGTTAAAAGTATAAATTAAAAATTTTTTTTAATAACTAGGAATGGGCTTTTAAATAAGACTGAACGCTATTTCTAAAAAAAGTTTTTGTATAAATAAAGGAATACAATAGTATCTTTGAAATTCAACTTGAAGATGGAACAAAACTCCAGAATATATATTTTATTGATGTGAGATATATGCTGGAAACTTTTGCGATGCTTTTTGATATTGTGAAAAGAAGCAATACTGCGTTTTCAGTCTTTATTTATGATAAGAAATAAAGTACCCTAAGTTCCCAAAAAATAAAGGATTCATACTTCCACTTTTTTAGCCCCAAATCAAAAAATTTTCGAGAGAAAAAAAGATTGACGTAAAAAAGAAATAAACTTACAGTTTACTACACGTGGAAAATAGAGTGAAGAAATTTATTTTGGAAGAATCATTGAAAATTGTTTTCCTGAATAAATAAGTCTATCATTATTTTTATCCTAGAAAACAATCTTTGCAAAAAAATGCTGTGTATTTGTTGATGTTTTCTTTCTTTTTTTTCCCTCTGCAACTCTTTTGGCACAGTTTCAACCCTGCATTTCGAATTTGCAACAATTCTTTTCGTCAACATATATATCATCCAGATAACTATAAAAAAGGATACAATGCATCAAGGCACTTCAGTTTATTTAAACAGTTTCAGATTGAATAACGAATGGTGTCATTTTTGGCAGCTTTGCTCCACTCTCAAACGTTAAGAGCTTTAAAATGGAAAAAGTCTGTTAGGGTATTTTTTTATATAAAACTTTTAGGCATAAATTGCAAAACTTTTTTCCTACAATGTATCGAAATATTATATATGGTATTTTAAATGACTTCACAGTTGTTACCTTATTTGAATGTAACATATATTCATAATTCTTTTATATTGATTTCTTATATACGTTTGATTGTGGCCAAGAAGAAGTTTCATGGACAAATCTAACGCATCTGAACCCTGAAGATCAAATGATGAGAACACCACTTATGATATCTTAATTACCAAAGTTTTAAAATTTCCATGTATAATATTTTCCTTCAGGGTGAAATAAATGCTATATGCTCAGAATATTTATGTTATACTACCAAGACACTGGAATATTTCTACCAAACCTGAGCTATCTATATGTTATATAATCAAGGGGAATATTGTTTTACTCCTCTTTCCTATTGTATCATTTTTACATGAGTCACTTCTGCATATCATAAGTTTTAATTTATCGAAAATAAGGGAAAGCATGTAAAGGTAACCCCACGTTACATTACATATAAGTTTTAATAGTTTGAAAATGGTAAAAATAATTTTAAACACTGTTGCTAATAATTTTATACTAAATATAGTCTGTTCATCTTTGGTTCGCTCTGGTTTGAATTGAAGGAAGGTTTTAAAAAATGTTTTTTGTTTTTTCAAAAGTAGTTTATAGATTTTTTTAAATATTTATTTCTCGTAAATGACTACACAATATTTTAAACAACTTACCAAAATCTTTAATAGTTTATATTAGGTATAAAATTTTCTACAGTTCTGTTCCAATACTCTATATCTCTAGACACGATTGTAAGTACACTCAGAATTACGAGTATTAATGTTAAAAACTGTCAAGATTTTTATTCTTCAATATGCTTGTGTGAAATAATTTTTTTATGAAGACGTGTAAAGTTTAGTTAAAATAAAAATGATTTAGAAAGCTAAAAACTGTTTATAACGGAACTGTAAACTCTCGAAAGAATTTTTATTTTCCAACCTGTTTCAAAGAACAAAATAAATTTTGAAGAGTAAAATTAAAAGCGGAATTTATGTACATTTACAGAATTAATGTACTTTTTACAGAATTAATTGAAATACCACAAAATTTATTATAGTTTCGGTCGACTTTTTTTTTCAATTATAATCATCGATCTATTTGAAAATGACACATTTTAACAAATTTAATGAAGAGTTTGTTGTGTTGCGAAAAACAATCCCCAAAACTTGTCTGCAGTTTTAATCCTTTCTTTCATATGGATAATTATTCATGTCATATTGTAAAAAGCACACGTTTTTCGAACTTAAAAAGTATTAATTGCATGCGAGAAACAAATTGAGGAGTGTAAAATTGTGCACGTATATTTATTCTTTATACTTTGTATGAAATACAAACATATATTTATGTCATAATTTCAAAATACAATGCTTTATAATATCTAAAAAAGTTTAAAAGTAATTTTGAAAAGTTTTCCACATTTTTTATTTAATGGTTTTTGACTCTATTTTTTTTTTTTTCATTTTTGAAAATGTGGAATTTTGTATTTGATATTTAACTGACTTCTCAATGTGCTAGAATAATAAATGGTGCACTTTCGCATTCTCGATGACACTTTACTCTTTTAATATTATTAGAACATTATTAATTAATACATTGATTTAATTTGATTTGATTCAAGTTCCGTGATGCCATCTATTATTCAAATTGAAAAAAATTAATTTCAAGATTCTATAACATTTATAATAATCTACATAATTAAAAATGAATGTTTACATGCCTTTTATGCGCTGCTGTACCGCTCATCGGATTGTGATAAAAATTTGACTACTTATTACTTGTACTAGCGGGATGATCATGGGGATAGTAAAATTATGCACTAAATAAAAATTATTTTTGGATCTATTTACCGTATCTATTAACCAAGGATTATCTTCAAATAAACAAGTTTGATACACAACAGCTTTTTCACATAACCAGTTGAATGCTGGATGCTACGAATCTGACAATCAAGAAATTAATTTATTTCTTCTAAAGATATAAAAAAAATTGCCTACCCTAAAGGACCTGAAAAATAAAATAAAAAAAGAATAGAATAAAAAGAAGTTGCACTTCTCTTCTCATTCATTAGTCAAATGAATGTATTCATTTACGATATTATTCCTAATTAAAGAAGACAGTTATTTTAAGACAGTTACTTATTTCTTCTGCGGCAGCAGCTAGTTATCTATTAATTAAAGACCGATTATACTTTTTAGTATACTAATGAGAATATGTTTTGAAAAAACTATTTTTATAACATTTATTCAAACTTAAAAAACATGTTTTTAAGTTTGAGTTGGAAATGATGCTGTTTTTATTCTTTAACTTGTTTCTGTACTATTCATTGAAATTTATGACTTACTCCTATAAAAGCAGGATGCTTTTACAAATCTAAAAGTTATTGATAAAATAAAAGAATATTTCCTAAATGGTTCACATTTTTTTTCTCCTGGATATTTTCTCTTCCATAAGGACAGATATTCATTGGATGCTTTATTTTAATTTTTTTTTCGAATCTAAAATTCAGGTAACCGAGCTTTTATAAGATTTGTAGTAGACTTCAGTGTTTATTTTGGTTTTTATCTAAATGGAAGGACATCTATCACAAAAAGTTCTTTAGAGTCACAAGAGCGGCGCCGAATTCTGAATCGATCCAACCTTTTATCTAGCTTTTAGGATTTCTGAGTGACCTCTACTGCTTCAGGTAGTGAAGGTCGGGTGAAAGGAATTTTGTGTTCCGAGTTCTTGTTTCAGAAAAAGTGAGGGGTTTCCCGCTCCGCAAGTCTTCAAATATGCTTTCTGACTTGAATTTTTAATGTCGAATTTCGGAGATCCACTTAAAAAAACCCTGTTAAAAATTTAGATCAACCTCAAAAAATTCTGCGATGTTTAAAAATTTAGGATTTTATTTAATATATGAGACATCGCAAATAGTGCTACTTTCGGCTTATATGTTCAGCGAGTGTCTTTTCTCCCCTCCTCCTCCAAATTTTTAAATATTAGAAACTAAACTGTCAAGGATACGCAAAGAAAGAATCGTAAAAAAATATATATAAAAATTGTTATATCACTTTTCACGAAATAGTGAGTTCTGAGAAGTCTTTTTTTTTTTCTTCATAAGTCTGATATATTCATGTCGATTTATTTAAAATAAAGACTAAATTTTTTTTAAGGAAGAAGAAGAAAACACAAAGAAAAAGTAAAAATATGAGAAATAAAAGTTCTAGCTAAATATGATAATTCTTTTTGTAAATCTGAGCTATTCATATTAATTTTTAAATACGAAAATTGCGGGTTTTAAATGGAGAGAAATGATCAAGAAAACAAATCGAAAGAGCGCTAAATATCTCAGAAACAAAAGTTACAAAGGGTTCTAACTAAATCATCAGACATGAGAATTCTTTTTATAAATCCGAGCTCTTCATGTAGATTTTTTTAAACGAAGATAAGACATTACAACATACTTAATCGAATTTTTCGATAAGTATTTTTTCTGTACTCATAGTAACAGGCAAGACATTTTATGAGGAAAATTGGATGTCTCAAATAATAAGAATCATCGTATTTTTGCTTTCTGTATAGCATTAACAAAAGACAAATCACATCTGCTGTTGCTTTATTGATATAAAAAAAGAAGAAAAAACGATGTGCTTTAGTTTTCCTCTTTCATTACGCAGCTAATGTTTGATTCACAGGCGGATAATATTATTTGGGATTTTGTGGCTATCGTATCATTAAAATATAGGGAATGCAGAACTGGGGTTTGCTCATAATATATTTCTTATTTTGGCGTAATGGAATTTGCATTCTCGGCTAGATGTTTTGGTTTCCTAGAATTTCAGTTGCGCAAAAAGATTTTGACTCTTATGTCGATATTAATTTTTGAAGTTTCGTTCTTTTTCTGTTTTAACGTTTTTTTTCCCCTTATTCGTTAATTTTTTTTTTCGGAAGAGTGATTTTCTAGCTTCTGCTCCAGTGAGAATTCATAAGTTTATTTTCTTCAGGAATATTTTTGGAATAATAAATAAAGTGTATGATTAACTGGAGGATAAAAGATTTTCGTATAGGGTTTTATTTATGACATTTGTCATTGTATTAAAATACTGTTCTTCTTTGTAAAAATTTGACTATTTGAGTTAATCTAATAATCGCAAGCTAAAAAGCAAGCATCTTTATGTATAAATCCTTATTTTTTGGGTTTCGATTTGATTATTTGTTTTTCGCTTTTTTTAAGTACATAAAATGTTTGTTTTTCTTTATACTTTGTGCAATTCTTTATTTTTAAGAATTTAGTAATTGAGGACGTGGCAGTTACCAAGTCCTTAAAATACATAATTTTAATACATAACAACATAACCTTAGTGAGAAGTAGTCTTGGGAAGTATGAATGCATTTCAAAGCCTAAGACTCTAGCTAAGGTTGCTACAGTAGTTACCCCCCCCTTCCGAAAAAAATGGCGAATGGCATCTATATTTTCAAGTTAGCAAAATCAAAGCGATTTAAAACTTTTATTTTTGTTAATAATTCAACTAATTTCAAATTATGGCACATTTATAAAATTCTGTTTATTCAGTTATGTATAAACATAATTTTATAACAGTTGCTATTATACTATTGCTTTTAATGGTAATTTTATGCTTTCTTTTAAACTTATGGCACTGATTTGCTTTTGGACTGTATGAACAAATGAATTTAAAACAATTGTTTATTAGAAATCAGAAAACTTTTTGTGCATAATTTCTTATTCATTCGAAACAATTATTATTTGTTTCATTTAATTTCACAGTTTTTACAATGAAATGTAAAAACTATTTATGTTAAATAATGAACTGTAGGAATCTTTAGATGGAGCCTAGGCTTTAAAATCATAGAGGCTAGTATTCGAGACCCGTTTCTTCTTCATATCTATAGCGTGCATGCGGTTGATGGAAGCCATATAAATGCGGGTCAGATAACCTCAAGCTGAGGTTGAAGAGGCTGAAACTGGCCTCTATCTATATTTTGAGATGGTTCTTACTGACCATGGACTCAAAATACTTCTACCATTTCAAAATTTCATTTTAATGTAACTAAACTACAATGAGCTTGTATTAGACTATCGCCTTTTTTATTTATTATAAAAAAAAACAATAATTTGTTTACGTAGCGTCTATCTGTCTATTTTATATTTCTCCATATTTTCATATAAAGAATATTTAAAAGAGACTGTTCGCAGGACAGTCTCTTTTAAATATTCTTTGAAAAGGAAACTATTTCTTTGAAAAGGACATGAAAGTAAATTTCTCCATCTGAGAAAATGCGCCTTGATAATTAATCCCATTCATCTTTCTAGTTATTATAACTATAAAACTGATTCAATAAGCTTTTATGTGACTAAAATATTATTTATTTTTACCGAACCTTTACAAAAATAATTAATTTGTTTCAAAAAGTACTTATTAAATTCTGAAAAGTCGGCTTGGAAAAGCATAGATTTATTAGGAATGCTGAGAATCGAATAACCTGGGAATCATTGATGTCAGAGAAATTTGAGGAAAATAGCTAAAATAATAAAAAAAGAGATCTCGAATTTTCAGATTTTATTTTTTTAATGAAATTGCACTCCGAGTGACGAATCTAAATGACAGACCCAGGAATGCTCAGAACAGTTGCGTTTGTTTTACGATGGAAATTTAAAACAATTTATTTTATGCATGAAATAAAACCCTCCGTTGTCATTGAGCGTATATTAATCGGATTTGTCGACTACAGAAACAGGGTTCGAAAGTCTTTCGAAAACTATGATGGGGTTTGGTATAAAGCAAAATATTTCGTATATCTGCGCATACATTCGAAAAGAAATTCTTATATGACTCAGAATATCTTAGTATCGATGAGATAAAAAAAGTTCGAATTTACTGCAGTACGGTTAAAATTGGAAAGAAATAAAATCAACAGTATTAAGCTTTAAGAATGTTTTTAAACGAATGCACTTCTGCCGCCATCGCATAAAATTCTCAGGATAATAAAGATGAATTCAAATGATTAAAACATTTTTATAGTAAATCTTAGAATATGGTCCCTCTACGATCTAAGTTTATTTTATGTTCCTGCGATCGATACACCTGCGAAGACTAGTGTATTATAGGCCCTTATGTAATTGATTTTCGTTGGCAAGACCTCCTCACTTCGCTAAATCTATTGTTCAATTCCTTTTAACGTGGTCTGTTAATATTATGAATGATAAAACTTTTTTGACATGTGTGATAACTAAAATGATCACTGAAGACTTATTGTCTTAACAGAGTAGACATGCCATTATTTGTGTCTTTTATACCTCATAACATTCATTGAAGATAATTGCTACTTTGCATTGATTTATACATCTATTTTACTTTTCTTATTTATCATAATTTTCTTGTTTTCCTTAATTATATACGCCGCGCAGTGAAAATGTTATTATCATGTCATAGAAATGGGCGTAAACTATCGTATTGGCTCCCAGTCAGTGTACTAATAATAATGCTAATTGCCAGGAATCATTCTAATTTTGTAGATATTAAGTTGAAACAAAAGTTAAAGAAATAATAGAAAATAAAATGGGAAAAATTGTAGCATTAAATATTTAATATAAAATAATGCTGAAAGTTTTCTCTATACTTTTAACCAGATCTATTCAAAAACAGTAGACCAAACATGCAATTGCATTTTGCAGTCCAGCAGCTTTATTTTGGTGTTTTTTTTTCAAGTGAAACATAAATGCGGGTCATTTATTCTGAAATTTCTCTACCCGTTGGTGTGGTGTAGAGAGGAGGATGCCAGCTCAGGGGTTGTCCTCGTCATCTGACCGTGGTTCAAAATTACGAGGTCTGTCCCAAAATAGCCATAGTATTGCGTTACAACGGGACTTTAAAATATCTATACTGAACTGAAATTTCTCTAAGAAGTAAATTTACTTCCACAAATAGGAGTTAAATCATACTTCTACTTCAAATGCTAGCTAGTTGTTCTGAATCGCGCTAAACTAAACAGAAAATCCTACACACAGATAAAATGGATCAGGGGTTTGTAATGTGCAGCATCATTTTGAGTTACTAAATGATTTAAATATAACAGAATAAAATCTTAAATAGAGGCTAAAGAAAAATTCTCATAAAATTTCACAAACAATGTTTGTGCCAGTTATGATTCCTGTCTAATAATGAATCCTTCCCTGAAATGGCGGGGGGAAAACGAAGAAAATATATATAACTGCAGAAATATTATCAAAAAGTATACATATTTCTTATATTTTTTTAGTGTATACTTTTCAGCTTTACTATAAAAACCAATATGTTATTTTATAAAATAAAAATGATAATTTAAATGTAGCTATATTTAAATCACTTATTTTTAATGTTAATAAATATATTTTATAATTATTGTTTAGAATAATTCGACGCATGGCAGTAAATAATTTAATTAAAGCTCATTTTCATCGCAGTTGCTTAAGATAAAACAAAAGCCATAATTTATTTTTAAAAATAACAAAAACGCCCCCAACGTTTTAGGCTTATAATGTATGTTTCACCATTCAGTTTTTCTATTCACGACTCTATAAGCATTATTTAGACGTATTCAGTCTTCAAGATGGCTGTTTCTGAAAATATGTTTACTGATTCCTGGAATCGATCAAGAAGGATTTTAACCACTGTTTGTGGAAAGTACAAAAACATTTTGTGTAAAAATAGTAACAAAATATTTTAAAATCTTGCTTTCTCTTTTCTTCTAAGAAAATGGAATAAAGAATGTAATCTGACTAATAACTGTATGCAACAAAGATTCCTGGAACAGCAAAACCTGCTTTCATCGCATAAAAGGGTCTAAGTCCGCTTTTAACGCTAAAGCACTTATTTATAAGCACTTGCTTCGAGCCATGTACAGCTCGCTTTTATAGTCTTGAATAATTCATACTTAAATATATTCAAAATGTTTTCTGAGCTGATCTAAATCTAAATCGAAAAAAGCATATTATATGCAAAATGCGTCTTGCCATTTTTCGCTATTTATCTGAATTCTCGAAAATCCACGTGCAAAAGAATAAATTTTAAGAATTAGCCGAAATCTCTCTTCCATGTTTGCATTTGTTCCAAAATCCAGAATAATGGATTTTTATACTGTGGGACTGAAAATATTTTCTAGTTCAGCAGATGGACTACAGCAGAGTTGTTTCGTTTATGAGATTTTATTTAACATACACAATTTTTTTTCTGAAAGGAGATTTTTAAAGGTTTTGCCTTAAATCTGAGTTATTATTGAACAATAAATCATTAGTTTATCTGTCCTTGTTTAACAGAATTTTACTGATTTCAAGGGAGAGTATAAATGAAACAGAAAATCGAATAGAGTCTCAACGAGTTTAATGTAATTTCTTTACGAAACAATAAATGTAAAAAGGATTTAAATAAATAAGGCTGCCGTTGTATTTGAGAAAATATCTTTTGTGAAGCTGAAGGGAAAGGTACGAGATATCCTCTGTTGGAGATTAAGGAAAAGAAAATTTCACCCATCCGCCATTTCTAGCTCTAATTTTATTAGCTTTGAAGCTACGTGAATTAAAAACCGTTGAAGAGATTGCCACTGAAAAGAATTTTCCAGCGAAGTATTACATAAGTAGATTAAAAGGCCAATAAAGTTAAGGACTGAAAGTCATTTTTCAATTCCTTACATCTAAGCAATTACAGATAATGAAAAAGTGAAGTACAAAATAAATTCATTATGAAGGTACCCTAATTCGTCTAATTTGGATTATCCTTCTATTATCAATCATAACTAGGTTAAGCAGATTGGAAATTTTTTCCTCCAATTAGTACATTATTTGAATCCATGTATAAACCCGGTGTAGATTTTAAAGATTTCTTACAGCATATCGCTCATCGATTCAAAATTCAGTCCATTCAAATTCAGAAATAGTCATGAAATATGGAAGCATATGCGTGTATTTTTCTACACCCATAACTAAATGAGAGAGACCTCAAGTGCCCACTGGCCAAACGAGAGAGACAAGTCTGCTAACATCTGGTACCCTTGAAAGGAAGAGCAGCACCAGGACTCATCCTATAATACCAATGGTGATCCAGATAGAGTTTCCACAAATCCCTATTCAATTTCTTTTGTTCCGAGGAAACCTTACTGAAGGTATAAAACGTACCTCAGTGAGAAGCATCAATAGTAGCAGCCCTCACCAGGGTATCAGCCATCTCGTTGCCAGAAATACCAACGTGGGATGGAATCCATTGCAAATGAACTTCAAATTGCCAGAGAGTCTTTTGATAGGATTTAAGATGGATAACCCAGCTCTACCACTAACCTCTTTCCAATTACTAAGACATTGAATTGAGGATCTACTGTCAATGACTATCAATATAATTGAAAAATCAGGGTGAGTAATATCCTCGACAAAATTAAGGTCATTTTCAATTTTGCGTTTCCTAAAATATTGATTTAAAAAAATTCAAGAATAATATATTGTCTGATTACACCAATATTGAAAAAAACTATTTTGGAAGACGAATAAAGAAGAGATGACTGTGTGGCTTGAAGTAGTCTAGAAAAAGCAAGAGGGGAAAGGAGGGTTAAAGATATGTTAATTTTTCCTTTTATAATTATATTAAAGCGTTGAAATTTAAGTATTAATATTTAAATATGATTAAATATTTTATATTCTCCATTATTTATTAAAAATTAAATATTTTTCATTTATTATATACTGGGGCTTCTGTTCTCAATTACGTTAGTGCCTTAAAATCCAAAGAAAGGTGTTGAAAACTTTAGCATCATATATACATTCGCTTTATATGAGGATCAAAAATATCCTGGTAATGCTGTTAAAATAGTGAAAATAATTTGAAAATTAGATGCATTTTTATGAGCAGGGTACGTTGGAAATATCTATCAACAGAAGACACAGTGTGTACAATTCCGAAATAGTCGAAATTAAACCCATCTTCTAAGCAATTACATAAATTTGCAATGTATAAGGTTTCTGGTTTATCTTAATTATGAAGGTTGTTAACGTAATGATCATTAAATTCGGTTTTTCAAGTACATTTGGGTTTTAATTTATTTATGTTAGTTCTGTACTATGTTAAGAGTTTCAACATGAAATTTGTATAAAGCATGTTACTTATCAGTATTCAATTTAATTTAACATTTTAATTTATAATAAGCCATGTTAAATACTTTATTGTTCAATTTCTCTTAATGTTTATGCCATTAAGCTTACTTTTTAAAAGATTGACTTGGATACAAAATAACTGGGGTACAAGAAATACAAACGATTTTTCTTTCTTTAAATTTCTTCAATCTTTAAAAAACTGTCTCATTTTCAATCAGTGTTTACCGTTCTCGATCATAGTTGTGATATTCATTGTGAAACTTACAAATGCCATAAAGATATTGAAATTTTTAATTTACAATCAAGAAACCAGAACTTTAATTCTGTTTAATACAAATATAACATTCCTGATTCTAAAACAATTTTCCTGTTTATTATTTCTTAATGTTGGGGGGGGGGGGTTGGTTGCGGGCAGTTGCCATGAGAAAGTAGAGAATTGGGTACCTGAGACTTCATATTAGAAATGAATTTTTTAGCTTCAATAACTAATTAGTTTCAACTAGTTCCACATACATATTTAAAGAGAAAGCCCATAGAATATTTTGATATATTACAATATAATATCCAAAATTAGCAAACATATATTAATAGTTAATGCATATATTTAACCTCAAAATCAACGAATGATTTAAAAAAATCATTAACACTAATTATACCTTGCTAAGTAGGTTTTCCCCTTCATTTTAATACAATCTGAGTTCTAAATCAACTGAATCATGAGCTAATTTTTCAGGGAATTTGAATGGAACCTGATAAATCAATATATATATTTTTAATCTTTACTGAGGGAGATTTTTTGTCGGCTTTGGGGGTTTGATTTGTGATGAACACATTTTCGCGTATACCTGACGCATCAACATCGTATCATCTGGTAAGAAGAAAAAGTAGAATGTTTTATAAAAATATAATAAATCTAAATATGTTTTTATACCTAAAGTGTTCTCTTAAAGATCTTGATTAATTATAGTTACTTTTTCTATTTTTGCCATTCTATCGTTCATAAAAAATGATATAAATATGGAGCTTGATTTTGTAGTATGTTACTATAAACATGGAAATAAATGAAATTGGTAAAACTGATGAAACATATATAATTTTTTTAATACATGTACATCGAAATGTTATAATTAGTTAACACGACGAAACACGAAGATAAAGTGACTATTAAGAAGTAAAATTACACATGAAAATAATTTCCCAATCTTTTTTTTTTGTTTAACTTGCAGACAAAAAGCAACCAGAAATTATAAACCAACTGCTTTAAAACGAATTTTATTACTGTGAAGATTTTGAGTTAGCAGCTAATTCTATAATAGACATACAGAGAGAAAATTCGAAATGAAATACAAACAATTGATTTTCGCTAAGTTTTTGATATTTTACCTCAATATAAGGAAGGTATGTATCATGCAATTTTATTAATTTTATATCTCTTTTCATTTCTCTTCAATGCGCAGTTTTTCCGTGGTACCGTGATAAAAAAAGAAAAATTTGATTTCTTTCCCACCCGTCTTGTGAAAGATATATTTTAAACAAGTAATATAAAAAATTAATTCAATTCCTCCTTAGATCAGTAAAGAATCTTTTATTTTTGTTTCTTTTTATTAAATAATTACTATTAATATATATATATATGTTTTTGCATACATATGACAGAATCACAATATTAAGTGGCAAAATAATTTTTTTCAGTGGTCTTAACGCTTCGCCACTGATGGTATTTATTCCTAAATTTATATCCTGCTAAATATCTTATATAAGAGATTTTTTTCTGCCATATAAAACTAAAATTACTTAATTTATCAATAAATTATTAATTTTCGCAAGAGCTGGACAACCATTCTTCACCTTCACGTGAAAAATACTGAAATCATTGTATTTTACCGATTGACATACTGCCTGTTGATTTCAGTTTTCATAACAAACTGCTAAAACTCTATTTAAAGTAATAAAAATTAATGTAATTTAATTTAATTAATGAAATAATATTTGAAAAACTATATTAACATCAAATGTCATCCACTACAAGTTTTTTAAAAAAGTGTATTTGAGTGGATGAATAAAAAGTATTTTACTAACGATTTAAAATTTGAAAAAGGTATATAAATAAATAAATATAGGGGGAGTGTGAATTAATAGTAAGAGAAAAAACGTTTGTATTTGTGTTTAAAAAATGTAAGAGGAGTGCGTCGGAATTCATTCAAAAGGATAGCTTGCAGGTTTAATAAATTTTAATTGCTTCAAAGACAGACGTCCTTAAAGTTCAGTAGAGTCAACACCAGTGATTCAAAGAATTTAATTAAATAAATCAAATACCTTATTCTTCAAGCGTATTTACTGCCAATAAATGCATATAATTGTTGGCTACTCTAATCGGACATTGGAAATGCTAAGAAAAAAGAAAATACTTGGGAAAATGTGTTCAAGGTTTATGAATACAGTTATTACAAATGAATTTAATACGGTTCGAAATGAAAACTAGAAAATCAATATATTTCCTTTTCTTGTTTTTGAGAGTTCCTTTTTTATTTTCTAGTCTTTCCGGATAACTTTATAGTTTGCCTTAGAAATATCTTCTGTTTGATAATTCCTTTGAGCCCAGAGAATTTTCAAGCAACACCAGGGAAAAACCTTTCGAATTATAGAAATAAATCTTAAAGGAATCATTAGTGAAGGAAATCTTCATAGTTTTCTTTTATAAATTTGTTTGATGTATTTTATGAGTACATTTAAGGAAACATGAATCAGCAGTCAATAAAAGAAAATTTATTTTGAGTTTTAAATTTATTTAAATCGATAATTTTCTTGTGTAAAAGGGAATTAAATTAATATATTTATCCTTTTTTGAGAATTGTGTCCTTCTTCCTATGTTATTTTTTAATTTCTCCAAAAAACCATTAGTAATTCGCTAAAAAGGATGAAAAGGTATCATTTTGATCAAAAATGTGAATTTTCAAATTCGTATCGTAATATTCATTTCTATAAATCTGTACAAATACTTATGAACACGGTATTATTTAACGGAAGATTTTCCTACCCTAATTCTTATTCTAATACGCGCTTAAGAAGGTTCCCTTCATTAAATATATGGAAACAACAATCATGCTTTCGGCATGATTGATAAATATATTTTATATTGAGCATTTTAAATATTATTTCAATCGATTTTAGTAATAAAATGTATATTAATATGAAGAAATATACCTTTTTGTAATCTAATTTCATATGAATAACCATGCATCTGAAATCATTATCTTTCCCATTTAAGTCCCTTTTATGAGTGCGTTACATGTTGAATTACTAATTTATCTGCAAAGTGAAAGGAACTTCATTATGAGATACAAATGTTAATTTTGGATATTGATACTTCATTGTTATTATTTAATATATTTATTTTATACACTCTACTGCCAAAAATTTTCAATGAAATTATGTAAATTACTTAAGGAAATGTAAGATATACTGGAAAAATTATTTTATAAATTAATTCTGTTATACATTTTCAATTAATTGAGAACTGTTAAAATATAAATAAATATTTTTTGGGTTTTCTGTTTGAAGTAAATAATTTGGCAAGTAAATTATTTTATAGATTAATTGTTAAAATATTCCACATTAATTTTAAAATGGTAAAAAATATGCAAAATGGAAAAAAATCATAATTGTGCAATGTAAATATAAACTTTCTTTTCTTTCTTTTTATTTCTTAAGCATTGAATGATCTACCATCTCTCCATGCGTAGCAAGATTGAATCTGCATCAAAATAAATCAAAATACTAGGTAAAATTTTTATATTTGAAACGTCAATGCTACTAACCTTTTGTTATTGTTTTTAATAAGCGGCCAAATTAGGACAAATAAGTTCGTATAAAACTGATAGGCAAACTTTTAGAATATAGTTTATGCTAGCTTAAATAAAATTCATAATTTGATGGATTTAACTTGAGAATTTAAATAAACATTTAACACTGTTTAAAGCATGGTTGTTCATATTTTTACCGAGTTTAGTCCATTGCTTATTTTATTAGCTACTCAACACCACTTTATTATATACGATTTATAGTCTACATCTCTTTAATCTATCTATGACACTGAAAAGATTCAAATGATAAATTATACAAAGGAAGAACTGAATGTAGATAAAAAAAACACCAAGAGAGTTTAGAAACACATAGAGATTAATTAGAATACAGAAACAATTTTTAAATACAACTTACAGTAGCCGTCATATTTAGTGCAACACTTTGGGAAAACGACGAATTTTGTGTATAAGGCTGTGGAAAGAGTGAACACAGTTACTAAACAGTTGCATATCCCGAGAAAGGAAATTTTAAAAACAGTTTTAAAAAGAAAACAGAATGCTGATTCCACTACTGCTGCATGAGGTTAAAGGCGAAGCGGTAAGCAAAAGTTATACACAAGCAATGCACGTATATCATAAACAAAACATTAAACTATAACAAATATTAGGACATTTTAAATTTTCATTAGAAATAATATTAATGACATTCAATACAGGATATAAAAAGACCAGCAAAAAAAAAATTGCATTCTGTTTTATTTTTTTAAGTAATTTAAAATTTCATTTCTCCAAATATGCAATTCATTTCATCATTAATTAATTTGTCTAAAGACAAATTGAAAATCTATGAAAACTCGAGTTATAAAAGATTTCTGAGACAAAATTCTGCTTTCAAAAGCTTGATCTAGGGAAAAAAAGGTTCAAAAGTTCGTATCAATTAAAATATCTCATTTAAAAATCTCCCACAAGGCAAAATAATTTTGAAAAATTCTGAATAACTTTCATAAACGTAATGCAAAATTTTTCAGTATCTTACCAAAAATTTAAAATAAGCGTGTAAGCTTTTTTCCATTTAATCTTGCATTCGTATCTTGCCTTGCTTCACGTAGAGGATAATGATCATGAATTATTTTAAGTTAGAACATTGATCATTAACATGCATTAGAAAGTGCGTCATTAATAATTAAGATGATAGAATGTGAGTAATCTGGAGGATTTATTAGCGAATTTTTAAGTAACGGCAATCGTCGTTTTCATTCATTTAAAAAGTAAACATTTTCTAATGAAAGGCACGATCATACGTTCATAGAACCAAATTAATGCTAAACTATTATAAGTTAAAAGTATGTAATGATTCAAGACAGAAAAGATATTCTTGCTTCAGTGAATTTTTCCAATTATATTTGGAAATCGTATCGAACTCAAAAATAAATATACAATCTCATAAGAGGGTTAGAATAGCTTTAATAAAGATGTTTTAATCTCAAAATCCATAGAATGCAGGTCATTCCAATTAGTTTTGTTGAAAAATATGAAAATAGAAGTTCGTTGGAAAGTTAAGAGGCTCAGAAGGAGGAATCAGTGACATATTAAATCATAATAAATATTGTTCTTTTGTCGGACTCTTTAAATTAATTTCAATTTAATTAAGATTCGGATATTCATATTGTTCGTATTTATTGGACAAAAAATTATTCTAAGCATGTAGATAATTAATGAACTGTTTTGCCTTCGTTTATGAAAAAGCTGTTTACATTGTTTCACAAACGTTGGAGAAATATGCTGTTTTGATGATCTAAACAAATACCAAATATTAATTTCAGTAATAAGGTTTGGGATTGTTGTTGCATATTGTTGTTACAAACATTGCATATAAATAGTGTTTTTTGAAATAATTCTATTGAAAATAAATAAAATAAAATAGTTGAAATAAATTTGTAGAAGTTAAATAAACTGTTTGTATATTAAGACATTATTTCATTTTCAAGGTAAGAAGAGTGCACTGATAATTGTTTTGAGAATTAATCAAAAGGAAAAAAAGAGTAGTCTTTTATCTAAAGAAATGACAATTCCAAAAAGAATAGGAGGATTTTTTTTCTTTAGTCTTAAATGATATATTATTTTAATTAACATAACAATAAATTGTTTCAAATGATAGCCAAAAACTGTTTTTTATACATTTACAAAATATTTTACTGAGAATTTTTATAATGATGTAGAAATGATCAATCTAGTTGTTGATCCCTTACAATTTCTGGTTTTTCGTGAATTAATAAAGAACGCTATGAAGACAGATCCTTTCATTTTCCGAAATTTTGATTGGCGTAGACAAGTGCACTATAAGTTACTAGAGCTTTTATACTGAAATTTAGTAATAAATTTCAAAAAATAGAAATTCCGGAAAGTAATTACCACTACATATTATATCGTCGTACAAAATAGTCACATGCAATAGCTAGAGGATGGTAAATACTTAATACAAGCTGGTTTCATTTTATTTTCACATAAAATTCTATACCTGGAATATGATTATTATTTTTAAATTAAAACGCTAGTTTTGATTTTAAAAGTTAACCTGTACTCTCTGAAATAAATCTTAATTTGGGCAGTTGGATCTATAAATTGATTGCTTCATAATAATACTAAAATTTATGTGATTGAAAAGGAATAAATATAAAAATAACAGCATTTAGTTTGTTTCCGTGGGTTTTAAGTAATTTTAGATGTTTTCATTAAAATCATCTTTTTTTTTCCTGTCTCCTTATCACGCGCATCTATTTTTTCCTGCTTCGATGAAACATTAGTATAATCTTATGGTACATTTCGCATAAGAAGCGAATTTTTGCACTTTACATATGTGGAATATGAGTAATAAATCAGGGATATATGGAGAATGAGTAGTAAATTAGTTTATTTATCTTAACCAGTGAAGTGAGATAAAACTTTGATTCGTATGACAGAATTCAATGAGTCTCTTATGCAAGGATTCTCTAAATAGCCCATTAAAGCTTCTGGTACTCGAGACATGGGCTGACTAGTAAAGAATAGTACAACCGGGATACACTCACATGAAAATGCACAGAAATCTTTATATTTTTTATCACTTCATATTATTCTTATAATTTGTAAATGATGATATAACCACTTCAAAAACGCAGGATGAAAGTCTTGTTCTTAGGCTTCCCAATTAATGAAAATTTTTATAAATTTTTTAATAAATGTTTTATAACTTTCTCTACCAAATTAGTTCTTATAAATTTTAAATAAATTATTTCCACTGTTGGCTGCAGCAGACAGATCTTAATCAATCTAGAACTTAAAAATAATCGGAATATCATGGATGTTTTTGTTTAGCTATTAGAACTGGAAAATAATGGCGTTAAATTTTATAAGTTCATTAAATCACCATTTAAGGAAAAAATAGTAAAACAATTTACGGTACAACTTTTTATGAGAAAATAATTGCTTTTTTATAAATTATAAGGAATAATATTTTATAATTATATTGTGAATCATTGTTTTAAAATGGGAAAATAATTACAGTAGCTGCATAAATAGATAAAAAATGCCCTGATATATGTGTCCCTTCCACTTTTATTACTTAATATATTGATATTAAAAGATGATCGTAATGGCAATAAGGAAAATCGGAACTTCCATTATAATAAATTTAGCTTTCTTCGCGATAAATTAGCAATTATAAAGTAATTTTAAAAATATGTATTAATTTTTATTTAACTATTTAAAATTTTTTTATTTGAAAAATTATAAATTTTAATTTTCCCAATGGTTAAATTATTTTTAAGTAATTTATATGTTTTACTGTTTTAAATGTATCCTTAACTTTCTGTCCTTCTCACTTATACGCAATTATAGTATAAGCATGAGATATATCGAATATTATTCTTTGCTTAAACTCTACACGAAGGGTAGTAAATCAAATAGAGAAATATTATTTGACCAGTATTTACTTAACAGAAATCAAGCAAAATTGGTCTGGTTACGTTTTATTCAAGGTTTCGGAAATGATTTTTTTTTTCTTCTCCGTGTTTGTAAGGGGATTCTTTCAGAGAATTTACGTAGTTTTAATTTGTACTGAAGATAACTTAATTATATACTAAAATACAGTTCTATTTCTAATTGAATATATGATTATAATTTATTGTATTTATTTCTTATACTTCCACGAGAATATGATCCTGTGTTCCTTTTTTATTGAATTTTTTAAATGCTTTTAAAATTAAGAAAGAAGTAAAATTTAAAATGTTTACGCAATATGCATGATATTTTGTAATAAACCTCTAAATATTTAAGCCGAAAAAGTGAGAAACTGCTGTATTTATATTATGGAGATTATTATTTTTGTATAGGCATCCATGAAATAATCAAAACATTTCTTCTGTTAATTTGATTGGCTTTAAAAAGTTTACATTATAATTACATCAAGTATAAGATGAATTTAAGGATATATAATTTTGCGATAATTTAAATAATTGAATGGAATAAAGAAATTATTAAAATATATTGTCAAAGAAACAGCATGTTTTAAAACTAGGAAAGACTGCCTTATTTCGAATTTGCAAAAAGAAAATAACTAAAATATGTGTATTTTCATCTGGATTAGTGAAAATTAAATATTCTATTTACTGTTATTATAAATGTAATAAAATCATTTTGTATTTTTTTCTGTCGTTTTCGTGAATATAAATTTGAAACTAAGTTATAGAATGGAAATGGTAACAGAATTTCATGTTTTGCTTATAAAAGTGTATCTGATTTATTTGTTCAAAGTTAAGGTAAGCAAACTTCTTTTTAAAAAAATCTTTAAAAATTAATTACTAATTTAATAAAGTATTTTTTATTCATACAGAATATTTGGTGCGAATCGTATAAGATAAACGTAACAATTAAGCAAAATTTTATCTGATTAAATTTATTACATTTAAATATATAATAACCAATCACTTGTACTATGCATTCAAACTGAAAAATTCTTACCAAGAAAAATTTAAATGCATTAAATTTTAATATCTAGACGAATTTAAAACAATATTTTTTTCAAAAAAAAAAACTTATCATAACTTCAGATTTAAAAAATATTTTTTCAAAGTACATTTTTTAAGTGTTTATGTTTCCGTCATTCGAAAAATTTGATAAATATTGTTGATTTCAAATTTGTATTTCTTGCATTGCAACTAAGAATGTATTTAATTATAAGAACTGCTTAGAAAGATTTAATTTCGTAAATTTTAAAAATGAATTTTTATGTTAAAGTGAAAAAGTATGTATAATACAATTTACAATAGTTTTAATTTTTGATAGTGTGATACAGAATTTATCAAAATAAATATTGTGCAATATAATGATCAAAAATATATAATAACGCATTTTGGAAGTGAACGTTTCTTTTATTTGAAACCGAATTTTAAGAGGAAAATGATTTAGAATAATTTTTGTTTATAATAAGGTTTATTCTATGATATATTAAAATCGGTTTTATCTTTTCTGCACTGTCTGTAAATCTATTGCACAGAATACATAAAAATGTGGAGTTATTCGAAAAGTCTTCCAATTTTTATTATCTTTTTAACTATGGTAATGAATATTTTTATCTGGACCATACAATTTTTATAAAAATAAAAGAGCTCTAAGGATTAAAATATTACTATATTGATGCAATTTTAATATTAATACATTTTATTGATTTATACTTAAGAATTTTAATTTTTATTAATAATTTCAGTTTTTTTGAACTTAATTCATAAAGTGCGTTTTAAAAGTTTTCAGATATTTTCCACTTTAATAATAGAAATATTTCTGTAAAAGGACATTATTATATAATATTTTGAATCTATACAAATTTAACAACAATAGTGCAGAAAAGTTTTAATTTTGTAACCATATTTATGCTTTATAACAGTGATCAGTACGTCTTTCCGAACGAGATTTTAATTACTAGTTTTTTTGGAAATAAATTTTTTCTTTGAAGTATACTCATTTACTTCTCTACTAAAGTGTAAAAAATAACAGTGTTAAAGTAAGATTCAAATAAATTTATTCGTTTATTTAGAATTAGTATGAATGGTATTTATTTAAAATACAATTCATTGTTTCACCAAGTATGAAAATTGAACTATTTTATGAATGTTCATTCGATAACATCCTTTTCTCAAATGGTAGTTAAAATGAAAGTTTGATTTCTTTTTTATACCTAATTTCTTCTTACTTGAACTTTAATAAATGGTATAAATGCAAATATTAGATGATTTAAAAGTTCTGATGCAAAATGTAATTTTTTAGAATTGTTACATTAAATAATTTTCAATAATATAGTCATTGCATTCATACACGCATGTGGAATGTTATAAAAACAGCACAAAAGTATTTAAAAATGAAAAAATAGAGCAAAAATAGAAATTCAAATTGATATTCGGGCAATTTAATCTGAAGTATCATCTAGAACATGAAAGTAGCATATGGAAAAAAGATAATTTCAAAAAAAAAATGCATCATAAAATGCTTTTCGAAGTTCATAAAGATATGCAAAGCCACGTTGAAAAGTTTCAAAATGAAGCTTCTGTTGAATTTCATTTCAACTGAAAATTTCAAAATTATAATAATTCTATCATAAATATTAAAAAGCATGAAATATAATAGCGCATTTACTTCACATCATCCTATTAACATAACAATTCTATCTGCAGACAGCCAGGTATAATTAAAAAACACTAAATTTCTAATTATTAAAAAACAATCATTCCAACATTTTACTTTACTTTCAAATACTACGAAATATCGAGTTTTTAAAATGTATAATTTTTGACAAAAATTTAGAATCTTAGATTCAACTTTCTTACAAAACATTGAGAACTAACGAAACCGTCTACCTGGAAAAGACATAACTAAAAAGCAACAATCTACACGTTTGCCGTCCGTAGCAATTTACATTTAATAAAAAACCAGCACATGCACACTGGATCATTCTGTCTCAACATTCTGACAGCAAAACTATAACAAAGGCATTCGCTTCATTACTTAAGAGCAAGTTGATCAGTTGCCAGACTTATTTACCTTTCACAGAAGCTCGTTCAAAACGGCTCACGCTCTGCACTAGAGCTGCTCCGGTGGTTAGCAGAAACAGTAGAGCCCACATTTCGGAGAGCTGTGGAGAAATGGACTCGAGTTCTGCCAGTCAACTCTTTCTAAACCCTTGCCCACGGAAGCCCAAGAGCAGCGACGCATGCGCAGTAGATGGCAGGACTTTTTTTCATTATTATTATTGCTCAGAGTGGGAGAACCCATGCAGCAATCGTGGATTACTTGCGGTAGTTATTCCGTCAGTTTGTGTTTTCGGTCTGACACGTTTTCATCATTTATGAGCGCACATTTCCCTCGCCATGCAAAGAATTAGAATGCTATTTTCTAATTTTCCATTAATACAGCTGTTGGAGGAAAATTTTGAATACATAATTTAAGCTGTATTTTTCGTAGAATATTTCGTTGTTATTGATTAAAGCGAATAAATTTCTTGTGAGACAGCTATTGAGAATTATATAAATATGTTAGTATAATTTTATAGGCTGATATAAAACTAAGAAATAGGTATTAGATGTTCCATTAAGAGAAGGGTAGAAATATATATATATATATATATATATATATATATATATATATATATATA
>JAPMOQ010049656.1:7934803-7949904 GCA_026543055.1 Argiope trifasciata | reverse complement strand
ATATATATATATATATATATATATATATATATATATATATATATATATCATGGTGCCTTGTAATTAAATTATTTCTTTACTGCCGTCACTGAATAACAATTGGGGTATATTTTTCGTCGGTTTAAATAAACTTAAATTTTGATTTCCAGATCTATGTTAATAAGCTTAATGTAGAATGATTTCGTGATTCAGTCTGGATTAATATTTTTTAACAAAAATGCTTTTATTATTGATTGAAATGAACTTAATGAATAAATAAATAGCGAAAAATGAATAAATGAAAAGGGTCAATTAATTTATTTGTTCTTTTTGGTTCGATGCCTTTGTAAAAGTTAATAATTAGTATTTAAAATCTTCATCAACCCATTTTTGTTAATGTTATTAATATTTGGCAACTAAATTTTATCATTTAAATCTAAAGGTCATGGAATAGAATTTCTATGAATGAAAATTAGCTTTTAATAAAACTAAATTTTGAACTCTATTTAGTATTTAATGGAATATCCACAAAAAAGTTTTTGATTTACAAAACGATTTTATAGAACAGTGACATGAAAGCTATATAACAGTAAACCCCTCATTTATAAGTTATAATGATTTAGACTTTTTTCGCTGAGAAAAAAATACAAATTTATGAATTTTAACTATCCCATGCACTGTAAATAAAATCGAATAAGGCATAAGAGTATCATAAGGATTTGTAGAAAAGCGTAGTTCATCAACAATATTTACGAGTTCCAGAAATTAAAATTGAATTTAAAATATACAGTGGGTAAAAAAAGTTTCCGTAAAGTCACTAAGTTTAAGAATAAATGAGCATAATTTGTAAAGTATTGCATTTTTTCTTTAAATACTGTCTATATGTGTTTAGTATAAGTCTATAAAAAGAGATTTTTGTAAATTTTCATTTTTAAAAAAACGAGAAAAGCATATTATTTGCAATATCTAAGGTAAATTGAAAATTCCAATGCAAAAAAAATTTCCGTACGCTTTATGCAAATTCTTTCTGAAGTGTTTAAAACAGGCCCGCAGTAAATCTTTGACGTCAGAAAGTTAATCACTGATAAGAAAACAACATTTTGACAGTTGTTGAGTTTAAATTTGTTCTTGATCGTCTCAAAATGGAAGTTCCCAGAGCTATTCGGCAATTAGGGATTAAATTGCGAAATGATAGATTATCCATGAAAAGCATTAGTGAAAGGATTAAAAAATTGAAGTCTACTGTGCAATATATCATTGAAAGATATCGTAAACTTCCTTCACTTGAGGATAGAGATCGATCTGGTATGCCGTCAAAATTAAATCGTGTGCATAAGAGAAACATCTTACGCCAAGTTCAAGAAAATCCACGAATTAGTGCACCGAAGTTGACAGCTGTTTTAATGGTTGGTTACAACATTAAAGTCTCCACTCAAACCGTGAGAAATGTCATTAAAAAAAGTGGTTATCATGCACGTGCGGCCCGGAAGAAACCCTATATAAGTTTGCACAACAGGAAAAAGCGCCTCGAGTTTGCAAAGAAGCATTTAAGCAAGCCATTATCTTTTTGGAAATCCATTCTTTTTAGCAATGAATCAAAATTTAACATTCATGGGTCAGATGGCCGAGTTATGGTGTGGAGAAAACCAAACGAACAAATGCTAACTAAGAATTTATGCGGAACTGTGAAGCACGGTGGCGGCGGTGTTATGGTGTGGGGGTATATGAGTGCTTCTGGAGTAGGAAATTTGAAGTTCATCGAGGGAAATATGGATCGATATGGATATCTGGATATTCTGAAACAAAATGTATTATCCAGTGCAGAGAAACTATCTCTGGAACTGGATTTACTTTTCAGCAGGACAACGATCCTAAACACACCTCTAAGATTTGTCAAGAGTGGTGCCTTAACCATGTTAAACAACAATTTCATAGCCCTCCCCAGTCACCCGACTTAAACCCCATTGAACATTTGTGGGAAGAAATTGGCCGACAACTTAAAAAATATGACATAAAAGACAAAGTTGAGCTCAAAAGTGCCATTAGTAGTATTTGGTGTAATATTTCTTCAGAAACAAAAAAAAAAACTTGCAGAGGTAATGCCTCAACGTCTAAAAGAGGTGATAAAGGCCAAAGGAGGGCCCACTGATCATTAAATGTATATTTGTTAAATGTATTTTGCATTTTTTTAAACTTTTTTCGTGTTCTAGGGCACCGTACGGAGACTTTTTTGTTCCATGTTTACAGCATTTTTTGAGTTTTTAAGATTTATTATTTGATTTTGTCAGTATTATCATTCTTTTAATGTGAATAAATATTAAATAATATTAGTTTTAACTCATTTTTAAGTTTTCATTTTTATCATTATGAATTTTGTGTGACAAATTAAGCTTTGATTTGCATTCGTATCTGCGTACGGAGACTTTTTTTTACCCACTGTATGAATTCTGCCCAAAATATTCAAAATATAATGCAAAAAAATACAAGTATCTAATTATTTTTTACTGGGAGAGGTTTTTAGAATTGTAATTTAAAGACAAATAATCGCTATTTTAGGATGTTAGAAAATCCTAATACTTATATATTGAAATTAATTATGCTTATTACATTGAAATTAATACACCTTTCATACTGAAAAAAATGGCTGTTATCTATATTTAATGCCAATTTTGAAATCGTAAAATAAACAGACATATCTTGTCCCAAAAATTTATAGACAAATGCAATTTTATGCAATTATGATATCGACAGTCATGACATCAATTTCGAGCCTAATAAATACATTGTAAGTAAAGGAAAGCTGTTTTGTGTTCAGTGTTTCAAGGTGTCTGAAATTTCACAAATCTCTAATGAAGGGGTGAATTAAAATCTGGATTTGAAATTACTTGAAAAAACTGTTTAGAAGATATCAAAAATTTAAAATAATTTAAAAATTTTGATTTATTCGTGTATTAACTCGAAAGACGCCTTAAGAAAAACAGTGTGACGAATATTCACAGCGACTCACGGAATAAAAAAAACGTCTTGAAATCGGAGAAGATAGGTTTGTGAAATAACTAGGTTTTCCTGCCTGCAAATCTCTTAGAATATTGCTCATAGATGAATTATAGAATCTAGTTATATGATGCATGCTAAAATGCCTCGAATATTACCCCGCTCTAAGCTTTTCATTAGTAAGATATTATAATGGTATCGTAATAATATGTCATGTAGTGGTTATTAGATGTCTTTCTTTAAAGCAAAAAAAAAAAAAAAAAAAGATTGAACCTCGATGGAATATAAAATATTGGCTCGTTTTATGAAAATACCCCTTTTTCGGTAGGTAAAAAGACCTGCGTTGGTATGGGTTGCTTTCAGTTTGAACGTTTTAGTAGATTTGGCGTTTTTAGGCAGATACAATTATTTTGAAATACATAGAAATATCAGAAAATCCTCTAAAGCCGTTTGCAGAGAAAACGTGAACGAAACTGGATATAGCAACCTGATAATATTTTCAGCCATACCTCCAATATTATGAAAAACTATTTAAACTCGAAAAATAATACTGTTATTGAGTGGCCATCTATAAAGCTTATCTAAACCATATTGGGAATGGGTGAGGCATTATATCTTGGGAAGTATTTGAGAAGGAAAAGTAGTTTTATTCAATGAATGTCTTGGTGACAGCTATGGAAAGTGCATGGTACATCTCGGAACTAGATATATGTTCCAGTGTAATTCTTACGTAATACTGGAAAATAAAAATAAAAACTTTAAGAAAAAAACTATTAAGAATGTTGGTTTGAGTACCTTTAATCATTTACTATAAACATCATCAGAGTCATCCTCATTTACTATAATCAGAAACAGTTATATTTCGTGTTCATAATTTTATTATTTGGAAAAATCTGTTTATCTCTGAGATTTTCCATAAAAGTAGTTTAAACTGGTTGGAACTTTAACTCACAATCTTTAAGGACATTTATTTTTCTGGCTAATATGCTAATATGTAGTAATTATTACCTCATTGGATACCTAAGATCTCGTGAGTATCCCCTGAGATATCCATATTTAGATCCCTTAGATTACTTACTTTTAGATTATTAAAAAAATATATAGATTATAAAAGAAAAATCAAGAAAACAGCAGAATTTGATCAGTGTTTTATCATGGCATGTAAATCAGTCAAACAACAATGTAATAGAATATACATGAGGGATTTGCTTGGTAGATGCATTTTTGTATCTTATCTGTAGAAAATGATTTTGAGTAAATTTTCCTATAGTATAATTAGTATTCAAATTGCGCATTATAAACGAGTTTTAAATAATATTATGTTTTTCAATGAAGTTTATTTTAATCATATTTTTAAATGTACTAATTTTGTTACCTTTTAGTTGTTTACAAGCTAAACATTTGACTACACTTTTCTGTTGAATAATACATCCAATGAATTATTATAATGACATTTTTTAAAATTTCGTGCAAACTTTTTTCTTCAAAAGTGGATATTATAAGGTACATAATTCGTTGCAATAAACGCAACAGACAGTTCAACTATTTTTCACCTGAGCTCCATTCATGGTATTTAGAGTATAGTAAACCTATCGTCAGTATAGTATAATTTTATATATCCATATTTAGAAACATGATGCATTGCATATTATGGAGGAAAATTATTTTATATGAAAGATTACTTGTACAAAAAATTTTAATACAAATGATGTCTCCCAGAAACTAACTTAATACTACTTAGATTGGTTCAGTCGCAAATCATGATACAATGCAGAAAAGTCGAAAGATCGATTGAAAGTAATAAGAACTGCAAATGAAGATTTACGATTCATAATTTCGGCACTAACGTTTTCAATATTCGTCATTGTACAATTTAACATTTGTAATAACATAGAAAAAAAGGTACAAAAAAGAAACCTTAATTTCACGGAGATTCAAGAAAATGATTCCCTTTTTCCAATTTTTTTAAGATGAAAGAGGTATTACTGAATGGGTTCATGGTAATTGTGATTTATAATGATTCGGACGCGTCTTGAGTATTTAAATGTATTCGTATAGATGAAAGAATCGAATTAGTTGTAGCCTAGTGATCATATTTGAAAAAAGTACCAAATGCCGTGTATTAAAATATGTTACCATTACCAAGATATAAAAAGCTCTAAGATATGATTTTCATAAATCCTTTTTAGCGCTTAGAGAGGAAATGGATTTTTCTCTTTTTTCTGATCTAGTAGAAAGTAAATGAAACCTAGATCAAGTAACATGTCACTAAAAGATAAGCTGTAAGGGGTCTAAAAACAATAAAATGTTATTACTTGTGCTTTTCCTCCTGGGTGTTATGGATGCTGTAGCAGCAGACATTTTTTATCCGTGTAAAGATTGAATCGACTGTTGTACCACAAAATAAGCTTCTTTTTCGCCTACGAATCCCTTTTCAGACTTAACTATTTTTTGGAAGCCAATTTTTCAAATCGGATGATAAATAAGAGAAAAATAAAATGAAAGAAAAAAAAAATAAGATGAAACATAAATATATAATAAGAAGGATTGAATGATATTAAATGAATATAGTAAACCTTAACTAATGATAAATGGAAGGAAATTTAATTAAAAAGCAATTAAATTTTTATGAATTTTTTAATTTAAATTTTTTATTCAAATAAGTTTTAATGATTTTTTTAATTTAAAATTTTTAAAATTAAATTTTAAAGAAAATTTTAATTTAAATATTTAAACTACATTTTAATGATTTTTTTAAATTTAAATAGTTGTTTAATTAAATTCTAATTTAAATTTTTCAATTAAATTTTAATTTAAATTTTCCAATTAATTTTAATTTTAATTTTTCAATTACATTTTAATGAATTTTTCATTTAAATATTTGTTTGATAAAATTTTAAGGAATTTTTTACTTTAAATTGTTTGTTCAATTAAAATTTTAATGAAATATTTTAGACTAAGATAATTTTTGTAACTATCTTTTCCCAAAAATGTTGAAGAATCTGAACTCAAAAATGTTATTGCATGAGTTTGTTGGCTTCATTGCTAAAAGCAAAACTCCTTGCAGAGGTTTTCGTGTCACCTGTTGGAATTGATATCACCCAGTTTAAAAAGGTATGCGCACGGATCTTTTACACACAGAACGCGGGGGAGACCTCATAATTGAGGATGAGAAGCCTCCGGCATGTTGGTAGGCTCTTTTCACCCTCGTAGGTATACGAAGAAGTGTGGTCTGTCTCCCCCATCAATGGTGGGAAGTATTTCCTTAAGGAAGGTTTGTACCGTGGCCGGTGATGGCCCTTAGGATGAGAATCTTCCGCCATGTTGGTTGGTTCTCTTCACCCTTGTAGGTATACGAAGTGTGGTCTGGCTCCCTCATCAATGGTAGGAAGTATTTCCTTACGGAAGGTTTGTACCGTTGCCGGTGATGGTCCTTAGGACTCAACCACAATTCCCGCCGGAGTTGCTGTAGCAGTGGCCCGGGGATTCAAGTTTTTCTGCGTGCTTTCGTGTGGTTCGAAGTAGTCTGTCTATGTCTATACTTATATCCACCCCCCCTAAAATTGTGAATCGCTTGCTGTTTGTAAAACATCTTTGTTCGCTTCATTAGTTAAAGAAATATTCAATAATTTATTTTTTAAATATGCTGATAACAGTATTAATAAAATTTATGTATTTTCCTTCATAGATCTGTGAATAGCTTTTCAGTTTGCCGTTTATCATATTCCGGAGCTTTTCTTTCGCTTCGTTTTTGCATACTCGATAAGGTTTTTATATTTGCGGATGTCAAAGTCTTTAGTTTTATCTAGCAAGAAATGTAGCTCGGATATTAGGAATTCAATTAAAATTTAGTCCTTTAATTAAAAGGACTACAATTTAATCATTTTTTTTATCAAATAGAAATTATGAAAACTTCAAAGTAATCTTACAGAATACATAATTCGTTATTGTAATCGCGCCTTCCAACAGAGAAATGCTGCTTGCATGGTTTCGAAAGATAAACAACATAAAAAAAATACTATAATCATGGCTGAAACGCATTGAAATTAAATGTCAGTCTATTCACCTATGTTTATGACAATATTACTTTGCACAATATATAATTTTAACTAAATTTAGAGTTCTCAAATAAAGCGTTTTTTTGATAACTTTTGAAAATTTGTATTCCAAGTGATTACAAATTATTAGTGAGCTCATAATCTCCTTACCTACAACTGAATAGTCCCTCAAACAATTTTGTAAACTAGGCAATAGATAAATCTTACTAAGAATATGCTAATTTTATAACAAAAATATTACATCCAATTAAGATTGTCCAGTGTTCTAAATTAGTGACAGTTATTTTCGAAAAGTAAAAAGAACATTTATTTTAAAGCACCGCTATAAATAACGAGTTGAATCTAGTGGCCGACATTTCCATTATTTTAGAAAAGATAAATGATCTGTTCATTGAAAGTAACAAACATTTGAAAAAAACACATCCATTATTTTCTTAAAAAATATTCTTGGTGCTGTTATTTTTCAATATGATGCAATATTTTCCAAAGCATTTGCTTTTTCTCTGATTGATAGGAACATAAATAACTGATATACCGCTCCTCATTTCACTTCAACCTACATATCCTAAATAATTCCTCAAAACACTTCAGAGCAAAGATTTCAGACTCATAAAATTGCCTGATATAGATTAAAAAAACAGTTGATTTACGATTATCAATATGTTTTTTATTCATATTTTCTTTTTTCACACGAAAAATAAAGTATTAAAAACTGTTTAGTCATAATTGTGAAAAATTAAAAGACATTAATATACATCTGCTAAAAAGTATGTTTCTTCACAAATTAATGTTAATCTGGTACAAGTTTTGAACCTGAATTTTTAATCGTTAGAAAAAAAAATCGTTACTTTCAGTTTTTTCTGAAACAAGGATTGCTGTCATTTTTGACAGGTTTTGTTAACCACAGTTCTAGAGGTCTGTTAATGAGCTATTCCCCCAAAGGTGGAAAAGAGTAAATTTGAGAATAATTTCTCCAGAATACCCCACTGGACCAGCACGGAGATCATCGGATCCCAAAATTACTGTATGCCTCATCCCTAATGAAGATATAATTGCCTTTCCCCAGCTTGTTATGCCCCTCCGTCACGATCATTTTTGAGGCACCTTTTGAGTTTTCAAGCTCAAAATTTTATTGCATGGTGCAGACCAAGAAGCATTTCATTTCTTTATTTGTATTGAAGAAATATTTAATTAAAAAAATTTTTAATTTGTGAATAAAAACAAAGCAGATGGAATTAGTGAGTATATATATATATATATATATGGGGAAGCAATTTTTCAAATTCCTAAAAATTATCCTAAGTAAAATGGAAGAAGATTGCTTTTTTATTAATAATAGCAAAAAGGTTTTGGATTTTTTAAAAGATAACAAAATTTATAAAATTAATACTTTTGGGCTTTGAAAATTTATATAATAACCTTCCAAATGAGAAATTAATAAATGCCTGTACTCTTATACATGACGAATATTTAAATGAAGATATAATTAATAAACATAACTGGCTGGTTTTAGGCAATTTTAATATTACCGAAAATTATGTTTTCAATGGTATTGATTTTTACAAACAAGTTAAGGGTATTCCAATGGGTATAGCTTTCTCAAGTGCTTTAGCCAACATTTTCCTACATTATTACGAGAAAAAAAATTAATAATTACTTAATAAACGGATGGAGATTTATTGATGATTTAATTTTGATTAACTTAGATAATACCAATATTGTTTCTAACTACTATCCTAAAGAATTAAATATAACAGAAACAAATAAAAATCATTGCTAATGATCAATTGCTAATGATAAAACAATAGTCGGTATTTATGATGAAAGAGACAAATTCAAATTTAATATAATTAAAATCTGTAATTATCTCTCTAGCCTTAACTCTAAAATTTTCAAAAATTTAATTTTCTCACAATTTAATAAAATTAAAACAATTTGTAATAACAAAATTTCTTTTATAAAACAAAAATAGTTTTATTAAAAATTTTAACAATAATGATTTTCGCAAAAACTACTGCAATATCAATATTTTAATAAAAAAAGAAAAGATGAAATATTAGGGAAATAAATGGCGCTCATAAATTACATTTATCTTTATTTACACTGTATTACAATTAGAAAGGAAACTTTCCTGAGGCGGGTAGGACTTTATCTCTTTTTGTTTTATTAATTTGAGTAATTAATTGTGGTTGAATTTTCTTACGTAGTTTTACTTTTTATATATATTTTTGTTTCATTTGGTGATGTTTTTTAATGTTTTGCTTTTTTTTGTCTTTTGTTGTTTAAATTGGTGTTTCTCTTTTGCCGTAATTTTCGGGTCACGAGGTGTCAATACTTTTGGCCATTGTCCACCGATGTCTCACAGAAAAAATCCCTTATTTTGGATCCTTGCGTGAAAGTGGCCCTTGACGAAGTTTTCAAACCGGATTCTTTTTCTATTGGTTATAGTTTTGATTCGATTATGTTACGTTTCGATTAGCTTTTTTTTTTGTTAATTAATTTAGATTCAATTGTATTTTAGTTGTAGCTGCTTTTGCGCTCTCCAAATACAGTGATAGACTTAAAAACAAAAACTTTTTTAATTCTTAAACTTGTTTGAATCAGTAATGATTTTTAGTTTCGATTCCGGTTTTGGTTTCGTTTTCGTGGTTAGTACCGTTTCTGTTTCATTTACATAATTCTATTAATTATAGTAATTTGGATTTTTTTCATTAATTGATTCTATTTCATTTACCTTTCATTTTATGAACTTTTAGCGTGTAATTCCGAATTGAGTTTTAATTTCGATTTCGTACTAGTTGGTTTCGTTTTAATTTTTGTTGACCAAGAAATGGGTTTTGATTGTTTTAATAATTTTATGATTATATATATATATATATATATATATATATATATATATATATATATATATATATATATACATAATAAGTAAAATCCATAAAAGCATTAAATAATCAAAACCCATTACCAGAGTCAACAAATGATGAAATATTAGTTCTTAACTTAAAAATAATGGCGCTCAGAACCTCCATTAATCTTTTTTTCTCTGCTTGACATTGTATTCAAATTCGAATGGCGGTTAGGATGGTATGATATTTTTGGTTAAATATTCTTATGTAGTTATATTTTATAAATTTGTGTATATATTTTTACTTTATTTGGTGATGTTTTTAATGTTGCTTTGTTTTCGCGTTTTTGCTGCTAAAATAGGTATGTCTCTTTTGCCTTCATTTCTGGGGGATTTTTGGGTCACGAGGGGTCAATACTGTTGGGTACTGTTCCATTTCTTCACAGAAAAAATCCCTTATTTTGAATCCTTGCCTGAAGGTGACTCTTGAAAAAGTCTTCAGACAGGACTCTTTTTCTATTTGTTGTAATTTTGATTATGTTGTATTCCTTCATACTTAGCTTATTTTGTTTATATATATATATATATATATATATATATGCACTGATGGAAAAAAATCCCAACATTTGGAAGGAGCTGTGCTAGATAAACGAAATTTTGTAGGCGTGTTTATACATCTGAAAGATGACGTCGATTCAAATTTCGAGCTACGCGTGTAAGTGGGGCGCTAGTAGCGACACTATGAACATGCAAATGAAGTTTGCTTTAAATAAGCGCTGTAAGGTTCGTGATCGTTATTTACAGTTGAGATTTGACGTAGTGGGTTAATGTTAGTCAAGGATGACTCTGAGAAGACGAAGAAGCCATTATCAACAGCTCACTGAGTTTGAACGAGGTCGTGTTGTAGGGCTACGAGAAGGTGGGTTTTCTTTCCGCGATATTGCTGAAAGACTTGGCAGAAATGTATCCACTGTGCATGAGTATTGGCGGCAGTGTTCAAGGGAAGCTACTGCCTCAAGAAGACCAGGTTCCGGGCGGCCACGTGGTACTACTGAGAGGGAAGACCGTCGTATTCGGCATATGGCTGAGGCTAATCGTACTGCGTCTGCAGCTGAAATTCAAGCGGCAGTTGGCACCCCAGTGACACAACGAACTGTTACAAATCGTTTACTTCAAGGACAACCCCGAGCCAGACGCCCTGTACAGTGCATTCCACTGACTCCAAACCTCTGCCGTTTGCGACGTGAGTGGTGTCAAGCTAGAGCTCATTGGAGGACGGAGTGGAGATCTGTTGTGTTTTCTGATGAAAGCCGGTTCTGCCTTGGTCGCTGTGATAGCCGTTTGTTGGTTAGAAGGAGGCCAGGTGCACGCCTGCTAGTGACCTGTTTGCGGCCTAGACACACAGGGCCTACTCCTGGAGTTATGGTTTGGGGAGCAATTTCGTATGACTGCAGGAGCATTCTCGTGGTTATCCCACGCACCCTGACTGCAAATTTGTTCGTCAGAATGACAGTACACATGAATTTGCAATTTGTAAACGACTGCTTAACTTTCACTTTTGTCTTCCCTCGCTTGTTTATGAAACTCGAATTGGCTTATTTCTTGATGTTGTGCTATCAGATCTATTTAGTGAGAACATATTTTTTGTGGAAACAATCAACACGATATACATTTGTATAATGGAAATATCGTTTGTAGATTCACTTAATAAATAGCAAAATTACGGTTTGCATGGAAAATTTATCTAACTTGAGCGGCATCGATTATAATTTTATTTTGTAGGTATGAGATCAACTCTGAATAATATGTGCGGTGTGCTGCAGACAAAATAGTAAGCTCACTGGATGATAACATCCTGTGTAGAAGGCAATTCATTTATAAGCAGAATAAAATTTAGCGCTTTCACAAAGTATTTTTGATTTTCATTTACATCTCATTGACTCTCACCAATCATAATAATTTTATTTTGTTTGATATATGTTTGATAATTCTGGTGTGATGTGTGGTTTGTCTTTTGCCGGTTATCAATTGCAAAATATAACCTTCGTGGTCATTGCAATCGGCTGAACAGTAGAGTAGAATGCGAACAAACAAAGATTCATTTTTATATAACAGATATGACTGCAATATGTCTGTAACCTTCGCGCAAGTGCCTGCAAAAATTAGACTAAATTACATAGAAATCGGTTGAGTAGTTGGTTGATCGGCAGCATATACAGTAAGAAACAAAAATTTTTTTTTTAATATCATAGATATGATAATTGCGCTCTGTCTATAACCTTCACACAGGTGAAGACAATGAGTTGACCAAGTTGTAGAAAACGGTTGATAGTTCGGTAGTGCATAAAGTACAAAAAAATAACAAGTCATTTTTATATAATAGATTATTGTATTCTTTTATAATTGTAATGTTTGGTATTCTTTGAGAATTGGGAAGAAACAATTTTTCGTATCTTCCGTGATTCCTTTAATATTTGTTCAGAATTCTCGAGATTAATGTTAGAAAATGTGGTTAATATATCTTGTTTTAAAATTAAAAAAATGTTTTAAACACAGAAAATATATATACCATAAATTTATTGATACAGTTGAATTAAGAATTTTTTAAAGTTCAAATGATGCAAAAAATTTTGTACTACTTTGTATTTCCGGAAAATAATGCAAAAGAGTTAAAACTTTTTATTAAATTTTTAATTAAAATTTCATAGCTTAAATTGAGCATCTTTACTGAATCTGTTGTGTCTCCTTGGCGAGTTATTTTTACAAAAGTGCTTGGTTAATGCATGAGAAAATAGATCCGAATTTTTTTTATATATGTTAGCTAATTCTATTATGCCTCTAACCATCCCGTAAGTACAAGTAATAAGTATTCCAAGTTTCATCGCAATAGGTTGAGCGGCACGGCAGCACATAAGAGACATACAGACAAACATTCATTTTTATTTATAGAGATTATTTGCAGCCTTTAAAGCAGCTAACTTTCAGATTGTCTAGTGGAAGAGATGTGACGAATTTTCGATTGTTTATTGCATAGTAGTAAAAAGAAATGAGTAATCTTTATAAATTCTATGTCATTTTCAAAAATTTTCAAACAGTGACGGAAATAATAATAGTAATAATAACGCATTTGGATTTAAATAAATAAAATATAACATTAAATGACTGGCACAGTATTAATACATTTAGCGACAAATGTTGCTACAAGTTAACTTAATATAACGCTGGAAACTTTGACTGATTTGGAAACAATACAGAATCCAATTCGCGGATGTCATTTTGACTGATCAGTATAATCAGTCAAAATGACGTTAGCAAATTAAGTTCTCAATTGCTTTGCTCTATACAGACACAGACTTAGAAGTTGTGTATAGTAAGTTTCATTTCATGATATCGTATAATAAAGGAGAAAAAAAAAGAAAAGAAACACTCGATTGGGAATTTCGATTCATTTTTTCGAATTTAAATCACCTCAAATGTAGTTATTGATTCGAAATAAACTAGAAGTCCTTCTCCTGATGCTTCAAATTAAAATGCGAAATTTATTTTCAACTTGGGGTTGCAGAAACGCCTCAGTTAAAAGAAATTAAATTACGCAGGGTAGCAAATGGAAAATAAATGTGATAGAGGTTTTATTTTTACTTATTTATTTATTTTAACTCAACAAAAACTTTGCTTTAAAAACGTTATTAATTTGCGAATCATCTGAAAACTGACATTATTAATTATTAAAAAGTTAGATCGTAACACATGTAGAGCAGTCGGATAAAACATTTCTGGAAATTATTCATTTCAGATTTAATAAAAAAAACATCTACGAGTACCATTTATCTAAAAAATGTTATTATAATTCTTATTTTTTTTATTTCCTCAGTAACTCGAGCTAAAACATGATATATGTTTTAAATTTTTTATAGTGATATAATACTTTGAAAAAGAGAAATTACTGTTAATTCATAAAGAGGAAATTAACTAACGCTATTTCAGTATTCAGCCTGTAATTGAAACACCAAAAAATATTGAGGATGAAGGGGTTTCTTTTAGAATATGAGAAATTTTATGAACAAAAATCAAAATTTGTAAATGTTTAAAAATATTTTAAAAGAAATATAACTCAGTTATTGCTTAACACAAATGGAGACGTACTCAAATACCAATCTTTAAAAAAAGACTATTTAGAAATTGGAGCAAATGCATATAACCTTTGCCTAAAAAATTGCTTGTCATTTATTGCCGTTGAACTAGAAGAAGAATCAAACAGATTTATAATGTTTAAAATCTTTCTATTTAACTTAGAATTAATATTCAAACAGAAGTAAGGCAAGATAAGATGTCTGAATAACTGAAGTAAAAAATCAGGCACACTAACAATAATAATTTTTAAAAATTATAAATTAGGTCGATTGAATTAAAAATATCATTTTAAAAACATGACTTTGAAGGGAAAAAACAGAAGGCCTCTCTCCCTTTTATGTAATCAGAAGATGAAACCCTATTTTTCTATGAACACTCAAAGGATTTCTCAATTAATTTTACTCCCTAACATTTAATCTATGCATGTATGATGCAGAAAGACTAGAATGTATATATAGTGAAAAAATACTTCACAGTTTATCTATGCAAAGGGAAACTTATATTTTTGAGCTCTAAAGCTGCACCCTTTTATGCTATAAGGAAAAATAAATCTGCTGCTACAGATATTTCGTCTTTTCATAAAACGTTATATTGCAGACTAACTTTTCTTTATTGAATTTCCTCAGCTGCTCATTGAATTGCTGTTAATGACATGCGAACATTTACTTCTCAAAGGTTTTTCAACATAAACTTTCCAGACTTCATTAACTATGAAAATATTTGACTGTAAATGTGTTCCACAGAGGAAAAGAGCAAGATGTTCATAATGACAACATTTATTCTCCGATAAGAGAGGAGACAATTCAAACAAGAAATTCAACTGTGTTTGAATACTATGAAATTCAATGTTTAGAATCTATGTTATGTTGACTACATTCGAATACGTTACGAATAATTGAATAGAATTACACCGAATGAAAGCATAAAGGTCCTGATATTATTTACGAATCCTTTTTAAATATTTTAATTAAAATTTCTTTTTAATGCTAGAAAATTAACTTATTAGCTCAAAGAGTAATAATTAAAATAATTAGTACTTTTTGGATATTGATAACTGGAATAAGTCATTTAAAGTTCTCATACAGATTTGC
>JAPMOQ010049656.1:7922925-7934403 GCA_026543055.1 Argiope trifasciata | reverse complement strand
TATGTATATGCGCTTAAACAGGACCAGTTGCGCGTTTGATACAAGTTAGTCTTCCCTGCTCTCTACCCATCATTTCACTTCCAATTTCTGCCATTTTTCCTTATCAATGTTTTTCTTAATGCAGAACCGAATTTGCATATAAATCCGATTTTAAATACGAATGCATTTTCAGTTTGTGTTGCGGCTGAAAGAAATGACTTCCATAAGATCATTAACTCACCCAATTGTTTCAAATATATTTGTGTATTACTACTCAGTAAATAAAAAACATAGTGGAGTTTAACATTTTGTAAAATAAATAAATACTTTGTCATTAAATTGGGGAACCACAGCCACAACCATAAACTGGCTACTCCGACCAGTCGGAAGACACACGAAAAACTTGAATGACCGGATCGACGCAACAGCAAGACTGGCAGGATGTTGAATCATAAGGGACATTACCGGCCACGGTACAATCCTTCCCTAAGGAAGCACATCCCGTTCACCCCATCTTTTCGTGTACCCAGAAGGGGATCGATAACCAATCACCGTGCCGGCAGCTTCTCATCCTCAATTAAGAGCCCGTGGGTCATCAAACTGGAGGAAAAAAAAGATTGAACCCATTGCAAAGTATGTTCCGTATGCTTATAAAATTTTATCTATCAGTCCAAAGAAGTTTTACTTTCACAACGAAAGCAGACCTTAATGTTCAGTTCACAAAAGCTTTACAGAAATGCGGATGATATTTCAGATGCCTTTGACCAGGCACTAAAAAACCATTAAAGAATTAATGTTTTTCACTCAAAATGAAGGAGAAAAACCTGGGTGTCTTTCAAATTAACAGTGATTAGCTTTCTTGGATACGACAAAGATTGAAACTACAAATCAATATTAGAATCGATATTAAATTTTTTAGAGATATTAGAGTATGTCATATCGTGTTAGACCGAAAAAAAATTTTCATTTTGGAAATCTGTCAATTCGAACAGGCTAATTTTTGTTTGATATGCTTGTACGTATTTTCAGTTCCTTCGTGTTTATTCTAAAGTTTTCATTAAATAACAATGTGAATTTTATGAAAAAAGAAAATTCAATGATATGACGGTGAGATCCCTAAAAACAGAGTGTTTTGGTTAGAATTGATATCGTTTAAATGTGTTTATTATACATATATTGTATTCTCATATCAGTTGTTATTCTTTAAAGTTTTATGTAATTTCAGAAATGTCTAACTTCGATCCCATAATGACTCAAAACTAGGAGTTTCAATTTTGGTCCATCTATCTGTGTGAATAGGCTAATTTGGCTTACCTTTTCGCCGTCGTCTTCTGTCTTCGAAAATTTATTCTCAGGAGTCATTTGTTGTACTACTGTTTTCTCTTTACAGATTAGTATATATCTTGTATACTAATTGTACTCTATTAGTATATATTATAAGTATATATACTCTGTATACTATAATATAATAGCACATATATCTCTCTAAAAATTAGTTTTCTCCGTACAGTTTAGAACAAAGAAAAATAATGAGTAAAAACCCAAACATTTACAAAGCGTTTTAAAGGTTTAAAGTTTTAAAATGTAGAAGCACGTTTGAAGCGCATTACTGCCGCTCTGCAAAAGTTTCTCTTGAAAGCTCTAGATGCGTAATGGCCGACAAAGAGATTAACTTACATACATTCTCCTTCCGTTTCATCTTAGTAAGTTCATTGGGTAGTCAATTTAAATAAAAATGAAATTTATAAAAATTCTAAATTTAGTAAAATAGACGCATTTCATAGGGAAATAAGCTAAAAAATGTGGGTTGATTTCGTCCTATCTAATTAATAAAATTAAATGTGTTCAATATGGAGTAGTCTTCTTCAACTTCCCTCTACCAAGCTGTTAAGGTAGTTTCTTGAAATAAAAAAGAAATTTGCGAAAGGGCCCATTCCCTTGCCATCAGGACGAAATATATTTAACCTTTTAGAAAGATAAATCTTATGGAATATGAAAGAGGGTTGTTAAAATAATTTAATTGCCATTGAAACCTCAACATTTGAAGTCTTTTAAGGATTAAATTTTCTACATTTCAAACATCATCTGTAGTTCAGATTATTCCATTAGTGCCTTTTAATTCTGGCATACAAATTTTTAATGTATTTCCAGAAATGAAAATTAATCTTTGTTACAATAATTTCTGTGAATAAAAGTCTGCAATTAAAGAATTAATTTTGAAATTATTCGCCTACAAGCATCTCTGAAAGGTTTTTTCGGTAGTGAGGCCTCTATATGTACATTAGGCAACTGACAAAACCCTCGCTATCGATCGCGAGGGAGCCATATAGACAAGTATAAGCCTGTCTACAGCTTGTTGTCTGAGATATGAAAATGATTATTACGTGACGATATTTAATGATATACGTGATCAGAACATTTGCCCCTTCAGAGGTGCTTTCTCAGCTAAGCTCTGTCTGGCAAGGGATGGGGGGAGTCGGATGTCGCTGAAATTGAAAATATACTTTCATTTAGGTTTAGTTATTATTCTTAATGTTCATTTTGTTTTTTAATAGACTTCCTCATTCAAACTAGAAAATGATAAAATCAATGAAAATATTTTTTAAATATTACTTTTTTTAATTTTACTTAAAAAGGGGTTAAAATGATTTATAAGTATGTATAACTAATTCTATTTTCTTCAATTATCAAACATATATTTTTAAATGTTTTACTTACGCATTGTCTAGATTAAGAGCATTGTAAAACATGATACGAATACTCCGTGTTGCACAGTGTAGGGTGAAGTTTGATTTGTCTTCAATTTGTGTGACAGTGACATTGATAATTACATTTGCCATGTAGCTACGATATCAGTGATATTGACGCCATTGAATTCTTCGGAATGAAGGCAGAAATGCTATACAGACATCTATGTTTCCTTCGCTTTTTTATAGTTTTCTTGTGAATGCTAAGAAATGGGGAATTTTTAATTATTCTGACAATATAATTTAATGATGTAAATTTTAATTTATCAAAGCTAAAATAACAAGCACTATTTTAAAGCAGATCATTACATTAGTCTATGAAAAGTCTAGACTATTTAATTAGTCTTAATTATTCGCTTCACAGTTATGAATTTCAGTAGAAAAAGAATGTAGAACTAGTTAGTATAAGATGGAAAAGTGTTAGTTTCGGGATTTAGATTTCAGAGTTTTTATTTTTCATACTTCGTCATAGCTCTTATGTAATGTATCATATTTTGGCAATTTAATATGCTGTGGAAGCTAGAAGAATTCGATACCAATTATAATATTGCCCAGATTTTACAATCTTGTCTCCTTTGAACAGTAATAAAAAACTATAATCTCAAGTCGTATTTGAAATTATTATACAACCTTTCATGTTTTTAAAAAAAATTACAGGTAAGGGAACAGTAAATAGAAATAGGTAACTAAAACTGCATACAAATTTTAAAATTCTTTCTTAAATGCTTTTTCAAACATAAAGTGTGCAAAATTTAATAAGCTAAACCATCTGAAGAACGTAATTCCAAATAAAGCATGGATATTCATCCTTAGTATTTATTGAAAATATTGTAATGTATATTTAATATTATTCTTCATTTAGAAGTTTTGAAGCATTATACAGAAATATATAATTTGAAAAGTTAATCTACTTCAGGGGAATATTTTTCATATATTTCATTTCCAGAATATTTTATAACTTTTATAAAATATGCCTTTATTAAAATTTACAAGTGCACATTTATAAAAATGGACCAATTTTTTTAATAACTTGCCAAATCATGTATACATAAATAAAAGTATAAAATATTAGGGAGCTTCTTAAAATTGTGTGTGTGTAAATATTATAATAAATTTTTCTCGTTAATCACGAAGGCAATGAAAAAATCCTAGATTTTTTAAATATTTTTATATGAAAATGTATCAAAAATATTTTTAGGTAAAACAGCTCTTCAAAAGCGGAAAATATTTATTTTTAAAATTAACAGCTCATTATTATAAAAGATGAGGATCATAAGTGTATTAAGATGAATAATTATTTCTGATTTTTCTTTACAAATATTGTTTCTGGACTGAGTGTTCCGACCTTGCAAAACGATCAGTTTATTAAATCACTCTTTTTATTACGGAAATCAAAAATATTTTGCAAAGGTTGATGAACTAATAAAATAACATGCATTAAAGTTATTTTATTGATTTGAGAAATAAAGTAATATTATTACCTGTTCTAAATATCATTCCAACGAAATTATTTTTTATGCCAACAGCTATTCTAAAGAAACATTTGGGACTGACTTTCCTACCACAAACGTTCAGTAAATAGTTTGAGGCTTTTAGCTTTTATTAAGAAATCAATAACAGTTTGCACAAATCATACCAGAAGATTTATAGGAAGAAGTCAAAAGTTTAATTTCGCGAGCATGTGTAAAACCTCTGTACGCGAGTTAAAACAGCGCCAGAACCTCCAACCAACATGCACCGAGGCTGAGACGATGTCTTAATGTAAATTATGGAGCGTAAATTCAATTTTGTCACAAACATCTGGTGCATTTCAACTTGAATGACATGTCAAACATTCGCGTGATACAAGCGAAAGCATGATATTACAACTTAACAAAGAATTGAAAGGCAAATTCTTTTTATTGGTATTTCGATGGAGAGAATTCCAGATGTTTGCATTGACATTTTCTTATTTTAAAAGACTGATTCCATTATTTTTCTAACAACAATAAAGAAAATTGTTATACGGACGTTGAAAGCAAATAAAACTTCGGGATATTGAGACAAACGGATATTATCAAAGAAATATTTTCTATCGAAATTATGTATACTTCGTGTGATTTTCTTTAATTTCAAATTTCAAAAATATTTGAGAATTATTAAAGCTCGCGAATTTTTAAGCGATTTTCTCAAAAGTTTTATCATAAAATTCGTTATTTAAACAAATTGAAATGGAGAAAACTTTACTAAAAATGTTTCTACATTTATTTAGTTATCTAGAAAATGTCTAAATAAACATTTAGTTACAAGAACCCTAAAAGAATATCTATTTTAGGTAAATTTTTAAAAAAGAATCTAAAGTGTAATTTTCGTCCGTCAGATAACGAGAACGAATCTGAGCTTACAAATTTCTCTCCAAGCTCTTGTCTCACATTAATGGAAGATATTTGACCATGTACATCAAATTCAACGGAAACCAGTCGCATTCTCGGTGAATCTTTAGAAATACTGGATTTCGAACGTGATTCCTTACGATCTTTGGTCCGAGGCTTTATCACCAGGCCACTGAGGTTTTCACACAGACACACACACATACGAAAAATCCGCTTATTGCGTAATTCTATTGAAGGTTAATAGCCAGTAGCTCTAAGTTTAGTTCGCTGCGATATTTTTCTGCAATTTTCATAAGGCAGCGTGCCAAGTTGCATTGTTATATTAGTTACATTACTTCTTTCCAGTGACCCTGATAATTAACGGAAGAGTCACTGGTGTTAAGGCCTTCATTTTAATTGTTATACTGTCAAAGCAAGATGGCAGCTGATTATCGCTGCAAACAGAACGCTCTGCTACAATTTTCGACCGCTCAACAGCTTTGCAACTGTATGACATCATACACGTGTAATGGCAAACTTTCCGGGATAACGACCATTATAGTGGAACAGCACTACAATAGCTCTTGTCACGCCATCTTACGAGAGCGCAAATTACCATTAATGAAATTGCTGCACTATGTTGCAATTAATTGGAGTCCTACTGAACTCGCCATTGAAGTTTTATATTATTTACCTATGCAAGTCCATGTTATCACATACAGATAATAACAAAGTCCATCCTATAAAAGTTGCTAATATTATTACAACAATGTCGCTGTATAAAATGCCATCATCTCTCTATACACAACTTCGCTTTGGATTTTTTGCCACTCTACAAAATTAGTTTCTGCTCTTTCTAACACACTTTAATTAAAAATAATTTCAATCTGGCTGTTTAAAGAGTATTTAAGAATATTTACTTCTTATCTGTTTATAATTAAATATACGTTCGTTGTTATCTGTTCCCATCTTCATAAACTATTTTTTCTTTGACAGACTTGAAAATCTCTTCTTGATTTCAAGGAAAATGAGCCGATGAGGGATTTCAGCGATTTGTAAAGTAAATGATCTGTAGTTGCGCTGAGTTATTTATCTAAAATCAAATCTTTTAAAAATAGTTTTTCATTCATTAATGTTTCATATATATCTAACTATCGGTTCTCTTTTCAATATTTGTTTGTTCTTCTGCCTGTAAATATGCATGATTTAGATTTAATTTAGTTTTATTAATGTCCCTTTTTAAAACAACATAAGGGCTATTTTGGGACGGCCTTAGCTTGCACTAGTGCCTTCCACATTACACCAGCGTGTCCCCAAAGGATTTAACGAGCAGCAGACCCTCTTATAAGGCAGCACTTTGGTGAAACCTGAAACACCCCGGTTTCGATGCCAACATCACCAGGTTACCGCAGCCCAATTGCCGGTCCTGAATAATAATCGATCAGTTAATTAAATTAATATCATGCTTCCTCAGATATTTCCATAAAAAAATTCTATTTGACTTTTCATGTATATCTAAGTATCCCTAATTCTTTTTTTTCATGCATATAGAAGTGAATGTTTCAGTGCCATATATTGTCATAATATGGATTACAAAACTCTATTCCCCCCTGAATAGTATTTTCCCCTTAAAATTCACTTCTATATAAAAATGTGTAATATGGTTTGCCTTCTAGCTTAATTCCATAAGTTCAAAGAAAATTAAAATAACACGAATATCTTAACATTTTTATGAAGAGACTGCTTTGCTCATCATAAAATGATGAGAATCCTATCGCTCAGAAATACCCTAAGCTTCCTCATAGATTTAATTTGTAGATTAGTTGCGATACAAATAAATTCTAAACTGATCAATATTGAATACAAACTTAATTCTACCGTAATCATGTATTTGGCAGATATTATAGATTTAGGAAAATAATTTGTTTATTATTTATTTCATATAACAGCAAATGTGACAGAGATAAACAGCAAATGTGACGTTTATATACAAATATAAATTTTTTAAACAATTTCTAATAGACGGTTAGTTACAACACTCCTTGCAGATTCCATTCTATAAAAAGATTTCCCAAACGAGTGTTTTTCAGTTAATGCATAAATATATATGTATGTATATCTATATATCTCTATCTATCTATCTATCTATCTATCTATCTATCTATCTATCTATATATATATCTATCTAGAAGTTAAATTTTTATGACGAAATAGTTCCGTATACGAATTCTTTACATGTATTGCATGATACATAGATTAGGAAATATAACGTAACATTAAATAAGTGCAAGTATATTATAGTTTTTTTACAATGCATTATTATATTGTATTATATTATCCTGTCAAACTGACAGATTTTGGAGCATTATAAAGGCTTCATATAGATAGAGAAAATAAAAATTGGCAAAAACTTTATATTAAAAATCAAAGTAAATCCGTTTTTATTGATATTCTCAGGATATCTAAAAATCCATTGAAATAGTGGTTTCATTTGTTTCAGAGTTATCTGATGATTTTTCTTTTTTAAAGACAAAACTTTTCATTATAAGTCGTAAATGATACTAGATCAGTTATTTAAATCAATTTTTAACTTCTTCCCCTTTTCTTAAAAGGAATCCAATGTATCTTAAGAAATAATGTCCTACTAAAAAATATTTTTAATGCCAAATGCCACCAGAGTATTGAAAGCTGGTTTCTTATTTTTTAAAAAATAACCAAAAGAAAGATCTTTTCCTCCAAAATAAATACATTTTTTAAGGGTGCTGCTAATGGATTTTGCTTTGCAAGCTTGTTATCTTTCACAACTGCCAAGAAGACGCTTTTCTTTAGTTCATTTCTAAAATCAATGGAAAATCCGGAAGCTCGAGCACGTAGTTTTGTGCGAAGTCACGCAATCACAGTTTCAAATCACGTCCCACTTCAACGAAAAAAATCTAAATGAAATAAATAAAATCTGAATTTTTCTGATTATGCTCGCTCTAAAATCAGCAACATGTTCCATCTAGAAATAATATTCCTAGCCATATGTTTGCGCTTTTATTGGTGATCCTTTCAAAACCATTTTCATTACTTTGATTCTCAATTGCATTAATGTTCAAATGCATACCAAATCTCTTCATCAATTTACTTCGTAATTGGGAAAGTAAGAAGGAATTTTTCAGATTTTTTAAATTTTGATACATTTAATTTCAAGTAGCTTTTGTTCTCGATTCTTTATTAAATTACATCAAAAATGAACTGGGGTTTAAAGAATGATTTATATTTCTCGAATTGTTTAAGAAAAAAGTAATAAAATTGTGATATTTATGACCCAATGGAAAGGATTTAACATTTTTAGGGAAAGATATAAAATACTAATAGGTGTGATTATACCAATTAAGTGTGATTATTCGCGAGAGAGTGCTTAAACGCGATCATAGGGAGAGATTATATGTGATTAATTTATACTAATAATGAGATTTATGTATACTAATAACAGAATTCAAGTGATATAATTAATATATTCCAAAAATATAATTTTAAATCATTTATCAAGTCCCATTAATAGATTTTATGCGATTTTGAAGCGTATTCATAGATCCTTATAAAGTATGATAGTAAAAATAAGGAAATAATTTAAGAGGAGAATAATAAACGTACTATTTATGTCCCAATAGAAAAGCTACAAGTTTTGTAGGAAGAGACATGTTGAATTGTATTTATGTCTCATAATGTAACTAATTTATATTAATAATGTGATTTATGTATACTAATAACAGAATTCAAGTAATATAATTCATATATTCCAAAAATATAATTTTAAATCATTCATCAAATTTTATTGAATAATTTAATGCCAGATATGAAAATATATTTATTAATCACTCTAAAGTAGGAAAATAAAAATAAGGAAAATAATTTAGGGGTATTTAGCAATCCGAATTTCATCTTAATTATTCTCTAATAGCTTTTAAAGTTCAATTTATGTTGTTAAAATATTTTGAAATGCCATTCATTTTTATCAATTTTCACTATTAGGAAAATTCCAAGACTCTCAATAGCAAAGTTTAGAGCATAAAAAATGATAACTCCTTCTAATGTCTTAAACAATGTATTTTGTGTAGTAGAATCAGATTATGCTCACATGATAAATGTAAATTAAACCGCACCATTTCAAATTTTGAGCTTAATTGCACATTATGATATTCGGTCTCATTATGGCGAGAAAAAATATTTCATTTTTTGAATGAACTGTTCATCCTTTGCTTCCTATTTCCCACGATTAAGTAAATCTTGCTCGTATATTATAACAGCAATTATGCATAATGGATTTTTATTATGTTTTGACCTATATATTTTTGTTTATTTTACATGTTTTCGAGTGTTAAGATTAGAATTTAAAGTTGTCTTCGTTAGTAATATAGGATACTGATTAACTTAAATTATATTAATGATTTTTAGAACTTATAAAATAACTGATGAACTTTATGTAAATTAGTGATTATTTTCTATAACTGATATATATATATATATATATATATATATATATATATATAAAAAAAAAAAAAAAAAAATATAGATATATATATATATACACTCGAGTGAGTAGATGCATATTTAAATTTATTATATATAATTTAATCTATACACATTCTTAAAATTAATTATTTTCTAATTTTTCCCACAAAGAAAGAAAGCAGAATTTTTAATAGCCATTTGACATTAAGCTACAATACCATGTGAAAATCATGCGTCTATCGCAAAGACGTGCTGGCGTTTCTGTAGAATTTATACCAAACACGCATCAACTCTGAATGTGTTAACATTCTCTATTCCTGATCATGATAAACAAAAGAACTTTAAAATCCCATAAAAGATGTAATTCTTATCTGATGGTAAAGTCAGGAGAGAGAGAAAGACACGATAAAAGCAACAATTCTGAATGTCTTATCATTCTCTAAACCTGATTACAACTAAACAAAAGAACTTTAAATTTCCATAAAAGATGTAACTCTTATCTGATGGTAAAGCCAAAAAATAGAGAGAGGCACGATAAAGCAATCCTGTCCATCCTATTTCAAGAAACCAAATTCATATATGTATATATATCGAGGATATGAACTCTAATCGTGACCCAATAACCATTTTTTGCGTTTAGAGCATATTTATCCATATAAAAAATTACTTTAGGTGGAATCATATTTTATATTATTTGTCAAAAATTTTAGAGCTGTAAAAATTAATGTATCTATACTTTTGTACAGACAAATTATTCATATCTATTAAAACCTTTGGCATATCAATGTATGCAATAAAAAGCAATTCATAGTGACTGAAATTGATTGACTAATAAGAGTTGAAAGTTAAAAAACCATGTACAAATTTATTTGTGTGGACAATTATCAGCTTTTGAAAAGTAAAATATTTGGATAAAATTATGAATGTAATTGTTTTTTATTAATCTAAATATTTGCCAAGAACGTTTAAAACAGATATTCAGCTTGTAAGCAACAAATAATAATAAGAATATTAGAAAAATAACGAAGTTTGTGAAGTAAACGGCACAATAAACGGAATTAATACATTTTTTAAAAATTCGATATAATTTCAAAATATGATTATAATAAACAATTCTAAAAATTTGAAATAAAAATCACTTAATCATATTATTTCCTCGATTCGCTTATTTGAAATGCGATTAGCCAAATAAATTTAAATTTTCGTATTCTAATATGTAGAAATAATCAGACATAGTTGTATAACCCAACAGTACTGTTTTTAATGCATCAAATATTGTTTAAATCTTTTTAAGTAATTTGTGAAGGTTTAAGCATTTTATGAAAGTTAATTTAAATAAGGCTTTAAAAATTCTTTTTGGCGCGATATAATAAATTACCTATAATAGATCATTTAAGATAATTATACAATTATCTTAAATGACCTATTAACCAAAAAAATTTTTCTTCCACATAATTCAGCATTTTTAATGTCATAGATCTACGTGACGCAGTTAAACAGTTTCTCAAACCTGAACTATTAGTGGTTTATTTTTACTATATTTTATTTTTTATGTAATTTCAAGCCAAGTAATCTGATGAATGCAAATATAGAGATCGAAGGGGTCCCTCAACATACATCCAATGATGATATTTTTCGTGTATTGGCCAAGAAATCACGTGGTTGAAATTTGGGAAGCTGGAAGCTGCTTTTATTTAAACAACAATTTTGCTTCATTCCGTAGAAAATCCTCCAAATGACCAAATAATGATTTCGAAAAATATTTAAGTATATCTCGTAGATTTAATGCATGTTCGAAAAATAATGTCTCAATTTAAATTATCTTTTTAATTTTGGGGCTAAATATCCATAAAGTACCTATTTGGTCACATATAATGAATATATCTTAGCAATTAATTGTTCGT